>LKNJ01000899.1:225000-266462 GCA_002120245.1 Maccullochella peelii
TGGTGAGTCCCTCTTTCTCTGACTCAACTGTGTCTCTTTAACACTTGCAGCCTTTCTATTCATGTGAATGGTAAGGAATTCAAAATTAAAATTAAAATGAGTTTCATTCACAAGTGCAGGTGCAAGTGCACAAGTGCACAAGGGTTATTTTGCCTGAAAAGCACCGTAATGTGAGTGCTTGACTGTGTTGGTGAAGAGAGAGCTTTACCACAAATCCAAGTTCTCAATTAACAATAACATCTGGGTTCTGGGTCTATCTTTCACACAATGACTGTTTGTGGAGGCAATCAAGACTGTTAGTTTCCTCTGCAAGCAACACTTTGATAATCATGCTCCCACATGTGCTTTATCACCTATTTTATTTTTTACTTTCCTTTTGGTTGTATTGTTTTTGTTTCTGTCCTATTAGTTTGCCCGCAATGACGCTGCTTTACCACAGAGATAAATAAAGTTTAGCCATATTTTACAGTTACAAGCTTTATGTTGTGTGCACAAGAATGAGATTGTGGACATTAGTGAACAGAATGCAGGTGACACTTGACTCTTGACAAATGGATGGATGAATGGCTTTTCTCTTTGTTTAAGTTCTGGGTCTGGGTTTCATTGCTTCAACTGGGCAAGTGCGCACCCAAATATAAGGGTAATAGGGGTCACAGAGATTGTTGCGACAGATAGATAGGCCCAGTGTTTTCTTACTGCAATGGTGCACGTGTGTGTGTGTGTGTGTGTGTGTGTGTGTGTGTGTGTGTGTGTGTGTGTGTGTGTTTAGGAGTCACAACCCATGAGTCTTGATGGAGTGGGGCAGCAGTAAGGGGTCACACCAAGAGACTAACTGTGTTTATTAGGAGCTGTGTTTAGCCATTGTTTTAGAAGGAGAAATTAGTTCTGTGTATGGTTGTGTATGTATGTTTGTGTCCTTCACGGACTACTTAAATGATACCCTCACTGGACTGAATTGTAGTACTGACTGCCTGGCCTGGTTTGGTCACCGACTGTTTGGTCTATATGGTCGACTTATTGACTGGCTAACTGACCAGCTGAATGACTAAGTGACTACTAAACGTCCCTTGCAGAAGCAGTTCTTCACTGACCATTTGTCTTTTGTCTGTTTTATTACGCCACCATAAAACTCTGGAGTGAGAGAAGAACCGTAAAGAGATGGAGCTGTAAATAGAGAAGCTGTGTGTGTGTGTGTGTGTGTGTGTTAGAGAGACAGAGAGAGAGAGAGTGAGAGAGATGCTTCATTAAATCTTTTGTATTTCATCCTGTGCCTTGTTCTAAGGCCATCCAGAGCTATAAAGAAGAGAGAGAGGCAAATGGAAAAGACAAAAACATAAAAGATTGAGCAACAGTGGTCTTTTCCATCCTCATCGACTCTCTCCATCTTCGCCTCCCCATCTCCACTCCTTTCTCTTGTCAATAAATCTGCAAAACCTACCCAAAAAAAGCATTGCTTGTTAGACATATAAAAAGCTAAAAGAAATGGGTAATTTTATACAGCTCATTTATCATTTCAGAGCTTTGTATTTGCTCAATTACACCCAAAATACTCCTTTGCTTTGTTCCTCTGTTTTGGTTAAATGGTTCAGCACAACACAAGTTCAGGTTGTAAAAGAAAGTGTCAAAAATCCTGAAGCTGCAGATATCTTTGGAAAACCATTCAGTTAGTTCTCGTCTTTGAAGCCTCTTCTCTTGTAAAAGTGAAACATTCTGTTTGCACCTTGCACCGACATACCTTGCTGTCGATGAGGCAGAAACAACAACTTAAACTGTGGTTGTCCTTGGTAATCGCTGAGAACTGCCGTTCAGTGGCCGTTATTCCCCCATTGGCCACGAAGGGCAGCAATGAGCCTGTTATAGCTGCACTCGACAAGGCTAAAAAAAGTGTGACTTTTGCTTTATTGGAAGTGTTTTAAGTTAGTATACTTGGCTATTAAAAGAGAAAAGACTTTAAGGATGAGGGCTAAGTAATTGGTTTTGCAATGTACATCTGGTTAACCTCCCTACTTCCAATAATGAGCAGTGCACAGTCGCATCCCTAAATTTTACAATGGGATGCATGCAGGACTGCCTCACACAGAGTGGATGAGACAGTTCCAAATAGGGCTGCAGGATAACTCATAATAAGTGTCATAATGCAATATATGACATACATTAACAAAGTGCCACGTGTTCAGAAATGCTGATATGCACATACAGTCATACACAAACCTGAACATGGACAAATTAGAGAGGATGAAAGATGTTTAAAGCTTCGGGACTCTGTGCCTATATCAGAGAGAGGGACAGAGGGTGAAGGAGAAGACAAAGATGAGAGGGAAGAGAGAGAACATGGGGAAATACAGTGGAGAGGAAGTGGTAAAGGAGGAGAATTACAGGATGAATGAAAACAGAGCGAGAAGGAGGAGAAATGATTATAAAAAGAACAGAATAAAGAGTAGTGATCAGGAGGAAGGAGAAGGACAGAGGGAGTAGTCAGAGAGGATATGTCTGTATACACATGTGTGTATGTGTATGTGTGTGAGAGAGATGCCCATGTTTTTATTTTTTTATTTATGTTATTTAATGCCTTTATTGTATTGTATTTCTGTACTGCTTTGGCAATATAGATTCCTGATCTGTCATGCCAATAAAGCTTATTTGAATTTGAATTTGAGAGAGAGAGATTATACTGTATGTATTGGCCATGTAGCAAAAAGCATTGATTCATCCATCCATCCATCCATCCATTATCTATACCGCTTATCCTCAGAGGGTTCCGGGGGGGCTGGAGCCTATCCCAGCTGACATTAGGCGAAACAAAAAGCATTGATATATTTTTGTTTTTCCCTCAACACAAACACACTCAGGCATAACAATATCTACTTTAGCCAAAACTCAATTATCATAGCTGTTGTTACAGTAAAAGAAAGCCATCAACATTTCAACTTCAGTGACAAATGAAGAACTTTGAGGTCAATAGATAATGATTTTGTTTGTAATCTAGTCATGTCAATAAGAGCTTTTTAGTTTTTTGTATTTTAACAAAGTGTGTCTTGACTTTTTTTTTTTTTTTTGGATTCATTCCTGCGCTTGTGGACAAAGAAATAACTTTGTTTTGTCATACTTAATGAAAGGCAGTCAATCATTTGGGTAGACTGTTATTGACAGTGAGCTTATTCATAAATCTTAAGAATAAATACAATTTCAAGACAACAATAGTGTTGTTCACGTGTGTTCATGTGTTTTTGCTGCGGCCTGTCAGCAATATTTGATGAGTCTTTGACCCAGATTTCAGCTTGGTGGATTAATGATCAGACATGATCACTCATGTCCCCTGTTAGCCATCTAAAGGTGACCTGACACCAGCGCATGTTGCACTCCCATGGTCGGGTGTATGTGTGTGAGTGTGTGCGCATGTGTATGTGTGTGTTTTCCTTTTTGTATGTGCTCAGAGACCGTGCACGTGTTCTCCGCAATGTGCTCAGTCAAGCTTGTATGATAGCATTATAAGACCATAAGAGTAGCTATATGTGTGTGTGTGTGTGTGCTTGTATCTGTCTTCTTCTTTCCGTGTCATCAAGCCATTCAGTGCCACATGACAACATTACACACTAGTATTTGTGTGTGTGTGTGTGTGTGTGTGTGTGTGTGTGTGTGTGTGCGCGTGTGTGTTCGTTGTCTGTTAACACACTTTAGTAGGTCTGGGAAATGAAACAGCTGTTGACCTCCTCTTCCACCCATCTCAGACGCTGTCCATCAGCCAACGCTCCTCAATCAATTAGCATCCACTAATATCTGTGTGTGTGTGTGTGTGTGTGTGTGTGGTGTGTGATGGGGAGGGGGTGGTGGTGGATGCGGTCAATCATCTCATTGAAGTGGCAGCTCCAAATCAAATTTGCGGGCCCAAGTAGCAACCCCTCATTTCCCTTTCTCATCTTTCCTCGCTCAGTACACACACACACACACACGCACACACACGGCTACAGAAACATGGTAGATGTCGAATGAAGACATACAAGTACACATGTGCATACACATTCACACACTTACACAAACTCCCAAAAATATACACACATACAAGCAGACACACACAAACGTGAGTCCAGAACGTGGTTATTTCCTCATGGCAGATTATTATGGTAATCTGAAGACTCCAGGTGCTAAATCTACCAGCTGCAGGAAATAGGATTTTACTGGAAGCAATTCCATCCCTCCATCCATCTACTCACCCATCCACCCATCCATCCATCCATACCCAGCTAACGATTTTCTGTCTTTACACACCCTTTCAACCTTACTGTTTTCTATTTATTCACTTTATTTACGTTCATCAACCCTCCCCACATCACAGTTTTGTCCGTCCATCCGTCCATCCGTCCATCCGTCCATCCATCCAGCCAGCCAGCCAGAGATCCATCTGTCTATCTTTTCCTCGAAACCAGACTGAGAAAATAGGATTTTCTCCAGAAAGCAGCTGTGTATTCCTCCCTTTCCCTCAATCCTCCATCCATTCACATGTTCCTCTATCTCTGCCAGACAGCAAAAATAGGATTTTCCCTGGAAGTAACTCCAATTATTATATCACTCCCCCCCTTCTGGTCCTTGTCCCTCTTCCTCCCTCTTTTCTATAAATAGATGCTTAACCACAACTGTACATTTGTTCCATCCTTAATTCACATCATCAAAGTGGTAATCCTCAAGTTTGTCATTTTAAAATTTTGGTTTCTGTAGGTGGAGTTATTTTCAGTGTCTGCAATTACAGTTTGTACTTACTTCCCACTTCTGCTTGTATTTATTCCAAACACATAACTTCCTGTATGCTACAGGGTGTATCACCATTGTATTATACCACAATGAATAAAGCATATTCACTGATGAAGGCAAAATAGGACTACCACCAACAATCCATGCCTGTTTCCCTCCTCACCCAGGCCATTTCCTTTTCTCTACTTTTTAGGTTGTGTTCAGACCAACAATAGCACTGTATTAAAAACCTTGTTTAGTGCGTTTACATGTGCTCAAGTAACCGGGTTACTGTCAGCTTTCTCCAGTAAGCTGATTTCTTAGACGTCATGTGAATGAGAAATCTGGTTTCTCCAGCTAGGTCGTCCTGGAGAATGATGATTTCTTGGTCATCTATACGGGTAACCAGGTTTCTAATCGGGAGTACACATGTAGAAGTCAAAACTCCAACAACACTTGCAATAATGTAATTGTGGCACATGGTTCCAGCATGTGCCTCTTGAAATGTGAAACATTGCGGTCTGTGGCTGTGCCGACTGTGTGCGGCTTCTCACTGGTACCTGTAGCCTGAAACTCCCACACCAACACAGCCTCTTGGGTTTTTTTCCAAAGTCCGTTATTGTCAATCTTACATGGCCGAGTCCAATATTCCTCTCAATCTCCTTCACCCCTGAACCTTAAATTTCTGTGTGCAGATACTGCGAAGCCAGGCTATTTCTTCATCCCTTCCATCCCGTATCTCACGCCTCCAATCCTATAAGTATGGTTGCATAAAGGTCAAAATATTTTCCATTTCAGTCCCCTATAGGCGACGGAAATGTCACCCGTATTGTATATGAGCTTCAGAAAAGCTTGGAAATGAGCTGTGTGAACAGTGCAGGCTCAGTGGGAGTCCTCTGTGTTTGTTGGTTTGTGTGCATGTGTGTAGCTGAGTGTTTCACTTCTCACTTTCTGTCATGTTTCTGGTCTTTGCAACTAATAGTCCCCAGGTAAAAAAAAACAAGCTTAAAACAGTCTTGAATTATCTGTGGTAAATTCCCTCATTGAAACCTTTACTGTGCGGTAAATCTGATTCTGTGTGTGTGTGTGTGTGTGTGTGTGTGTGTGTGTGTTTGCTTGTGTGTAATTGAGTATTGTTTCCCTTAATTACAAGCTAAGACAACAGCCAGATCACTTCAAGGTGTTTACAATAAACATCAGCATACAGAGGGTATTGAGGAAGGGGAGCACAAACTGTCTCACTTCCATATAAATATAAATGAATTAACAAATGAAGGAAGGAAATAAGGAAGGAAGAAAAGAGTAGAGTTAGAATGTATATGGGGAAGAAGAAAGAGAAAATAGTAACTATGCCTCCTATAAGAAAGTGGGGCATAGGAGAGTTGAAAAAGGGAATGTAAAGAGTATGAATGGAGGAAAAAAGTGAAGTGAGGAGAAAGGAAAGCGTGAGAAAGACAGAGGGAGAAGCTTCATGCTGTAACATGACGCACACACACACACACACACCGACGCAGTCTGTGTAATCAGCCCTCTAAGGGGTTAGAGGTCATTTTTTATCAGTGTTAGGTTTCCTGACCCATCATCTTATCAATGATGAGAGATCACTCTGTCTCTGCATTTGTGTATGTGTTTGTGTGAGTGTTGGTGTGTGTGATGAAGCCATTACTGATAATCCTATCAGATTGTGTCGGCTAAGACAGCAAGGGATCCCCCCCGCAAAGAAAAAGGATGTTATTGTGCTTTCCACAGCCCAAGGATTCCTCTCCTCACACACAGTCAGACACACTCACACATCTCCCTAAGGCTCTTCTTATTGATACTGTCATTAGACAGAGAAGGATGTGAAGATGTTCTGCATCCTGTCATTGAAAGTGTGTGTGTGTGTGTGTGTGTGTGTGTGTGTACTACATAATAGTGACCAGTGACCTGTGCTTCTCTGTACTCCCAGCGTTACAGTTGAGTGACTTGTCCATGAACAGGTCTGTCTTTTGTTTCTCTTTAACAATACCACCATACATATGACTGTACTGTCTGCAATTGGAAAGTAGTGGATCGTGAAAACTGTGTGTGCGTGTTTCCCATACACTAAAGTACAGTTAGTTCCAATTACTGAAGTTCTATTGCTGGTGCCTTAAATAGAGAAGAATGGGGCGACTAATGAGCTGATCTGAAGTTAGAATCATAAAAGAGTGAAGACAACAATAGAGGGGGGTGAAAGGGGGAGAGAGCTGGATGGGTGTAAAGGGGGTTGTCTCCCCTTTCTTTTCACTATAAGCTGTCTTGTCTTGTCAAACAGTGATTGATGGTGCTAAACACAGTACCTCGGCTGTCACACCAAAACCATGTAACTGTAAAATGTCAACTTTAGAGGAACAGGGAAAACAAATCCCTGTAATGAAACTGATGCCCTGTCTTAGTGCCTGTGTATTTCCAAAGCGCACAAAGATTTTTGTTCTGCTAGGATCATAAAAACCTTAAATAGTTAAAGCTGTACACCGTTCAAGAAAGCTTTTTGCTTGTTTGCTGTTTGCCATTCTAAGCACCCTGTGTTTGGTTGAGGTGGTCATACACTCAAACAGAACAAGGTTGGACAACGCATTGTCCACCATGTTGGAAGAGTCAAGTTGTACGTACTTTTTTTAGATTAGCTGACTTTCAAGTTGGGACAAGCTTTCTGGAGTCCATTTGGAGGACTCGTTCCACACATGCGCAGTCGGGGCAATTTCTGGCAAAACTGGAAATTTTGGAGGTACTCAGATGTCTGCATGTCTGCATAGAGCCTACATGTACACCCTCTGATGACGAAATTTACGTCACGCAGACCCTCGCACACTCGCAAACGCGAAAAGTATACTTTGGGCTTTAGAATGACAAGAGATCGCTGATCGGTCTGCAGAATAAAATATGACATTTACAGGTAGCACACATGTGACTGTATATCCTAGTGTGTAAAAACTGTATCTTCCCCAGTTGTTCAGAACTTGATCCTGATTTCGATTACGCTCCCATCTCTCCTTAGAAAGCACAATGCCTCTAACTGCAGCCAACACCGAGGCGATAGGTGTGATTCAGCAGTTCACACTGAAAGTAACAGTAGAAGAAATATGATGAAAGTGGTGGCGAATTTGCAAATTTACTTGGAGCATTTTCACACCTATGCACACCTGGCCAGTCGCTAACGAAAGTGGGCTTTACTGACTGTTGGAAAGTTACAAAAATTTGGCCACCCTGCTTGAACATTGGAAGAAGCTTTTCACCGTTTTCAGACAGTTTGAACAGATTGTCTTTTTTAAGTATATATAGACCCTTATATGTCTATATGTATATATAGTTGTATATCAACATCATCAAAACAACAACAAAGCTCAATGGCTATTCATCTTATAGACTTATAATTACTGTTCAGCTAAAGGTCTGTTTATATAGGGCACTCTTTCATTGCTAAATGTGTTAAACAACAGCTGTGAGAGCATACATTAAATTCATCTACTTTTAAAGACCAGTAACTCTTAACTTTTGAGCCCAAGGTTCTTGCAATCCATACTTGGACTACTGCAGTTTAATTGCAGTCCATTTGAAAAAAGAAAAGGTCAATTTGATACCTACTCCCAAAGGACAGTAACATTTCAATTACTAGACTTTGACTAGTAGTTACAGAGTCAGTTTGACATCTTTGCATTGCCTGTCATTTCCTCAGCAGTTAGCAACACTAAGCTGCTAACTGCTGCTGCTGTTGCTGCTGCGCTACCAGCTGAGTCAAACAAACAGAGAGGACATCCTTATCTGCAACCACGCAGAGAGAAAGAAGAAACAGAGAGGGGGGCAAGGGGAAGAAATGTGGTAAGAGAGAGCAGTAAATGAGAAAGTCAGACAGAGGGGAGACATGAAAATGGTACAGGATGAAAGAGGCAGAGAGAGAATATGCAGGAAGAAAGCAGAAAAGGTGTAAAATAGACAGAAATAAAGAGGAAAGAGAGGGTAAAAGATAGTTAAAGGATAGAGTGAACCAAAGGGGAAAAGAGACAGAGAAGATATGGAAAGCTAAGAGAGAAAGCTGGACAATAAAGTTATTAGAAAGAGCAGACATTTTTCACCAACTATGCTCAGCTCTGACAGCCCACTGTGATCCCTGGACACTTGTTTGTATGTGTCTATGTATCAGTGAACGTCTGTGCTTGTGCGTGTGTGTATGTGTGTGGCTTTGTGTGGCTGTGTGTATATTTGTCTCTCTCTGTCACCTCTGTGTCCTTGCTAATAGCTGAGTGGACTCCCCACAGTCTCCACAGGCTGTACTGTGATTATCACCACTTAGTTGTACACCCACACAGACACACACACACACGCACGCACGCACATGGACATAGTATGACGATCACAAATGTCCACACTCGTGCACACAAAACACACAGCAGGACAATACACGTAGTTTCCTTCAGAAATGTGTACATTTAATATAGAGGTCAATGTGTATGTGTGCCTCTCTTTACACATCCCATCTACGTGGTTGTGTGTGCATCTCTGCATGTGTGTAAATCTTCACAGATCTGTCCGTCTCAGCTCTGCTCCAGCAGTAAATGAGTATGTCAGTGCAGCTCATGTTAACAGTTGACACACTAATTTACTGTGGCTTCCCGTAAGACCTGCTCAGTAATATGTCTTATTGATGAGGCCACAGGGTGTGTGTTGTGTGTGTTTGCATTACTGAGCTTGTGTACCCACACTGGAGATGAAATATCTGCCACGCTACAGATAAATATGGCTAGTCCATGGGTGATGTATGCACACATAAATATTTACTCCATCTGTGCGAATGAGTCTTTTTGTGAGGCACGTTGATAGCGGTGGGTCAGGTGAAGAGTGAAATGTGTGAATGTTTTTATTTTGTATATGCATAGGAGGTGTGCTATTGTGTAGAAATGTTTCTTTCACCAATGATTAGATTTTTCTGACATTTGCTTTTTTTGAAGAGAGGGAACATGATCGGTGAACTGAGAGAGACCTTGAACAGGAAATTGGACAGTGGGGAAAAAAAGCTGGACAAAATATAGCATCCCTGGAGTCTGGAGGTGCCAACATGTTGACACTACACACACTCATACACAGGTAACATCTAATACACCATAGAGAGCTTCCAACTATGCACTCAGACAGACATCTTTTAACTCTCCGACATGCAGGCGCATACACAAACATTTATTCATAGACACACACACGCACATATGCACAGAAGTGAGGAGAGATTGATGAACACAGAGCCGCTCGTCCCTCTGAGATCACCACATTCTCCATGTGCAATTAACCTCAAAGATGGATGGACGGAGGGAAGCAGTGGTGAAGTGGTAATCAGGAGGATCCGGAGAAACCTCAGTGGGCTGGTAACATTTTGGTGGTTACTTTGGATTACTTTGAATGTGCTAACATTACTGAGCCGCAATGCAGCCTGAACTGCAATGTGTGCACATAGACACACACACACACACACACACACACACACACACTTGGCCTAATATCTCAAGAGCAAGTATTTTGATACAGTTCAGTAGTATTCTAAAAGGTGTTAAAAATTGGTGAACAAAACACAGAACCCAGGTTTGCAGAGGGCAGCGCAAATATGTTGTTGCAAAGTTGCAAATATGGTAATGTTATTATCATGTCGCATTTCATATTCAGGTTTTCTGTCATTTTCATTTTATCCCTAGCTGGCTGCTGAGCCATCGTTCCATATTACATTATAAATTACAGGAATCCTTACAAACTGCTATGGTGATGAACAAGGTGAAGGAGAGAAGTGACTTACTCCTCAGTTTCTATTTGAAGAGGTTACTTTCAATATGAGTTCAGAGTGGACCTTTGAAGGATTTTTTTCAGTTACCACAGTAGTTTTTAAGTTGATTTTCAAATCAGTGTTCACATGTTGTTTTGGATTTGGGTCAGACAATGGCTTTTATTGGTTTGTGGTTTGTTAGCCAGGGCTGACCTTATTTTGTCAGGGGCCTTTAGAGGAGATTTTCTTTGGGGGGCCCTTTACAAAAACAAAAGAAAAGAAAAGGAAAAACAGCTTCATACGTGGGGGGTCTCAAGGCAGTTGGTCTGCATCGCTTAACTCCCGAATGTCAATCCCACTTGGGAGGGAAGGGGGAAAAAGAGAGTGGAGAGTGGCAATGTGTGGAGAGAAGAGAGGACAGGCAAGGAACGGAAAGGAAGAATGAGATAAACTAGAATGAGGGAGAGAGAGAGGAAAAATAAATGGGTAAAAGGTAAAAGTTGGAAAATTTGGTATTAAGTAAAGTATGAGTGAACAAGGAAGGAAATCTTAGAAATGAACAGGTGGCAAATATGAGAGATACACAACAAAGATAGTGCTGAAAAAACAAGCAACACATTTAGAAATGAAATGAAAGAAACAAAGCCATAAAACCATTCATCAAATCAACTGAACGAGAGAGAGTGAGAGAGGATGCAGTGTGTTGGCAAGGTGTGGACAGGGCCAGTAGTGCTTGTCGACAGGCCAGCAGACAAGTTCTTCCCCTGACGCAGAGCAAGGATCACCTTACCCTCTACTGGTTTCACAGGTCTGCTGCAACACACACTCAAAAAATGTTGTTATATACGTGCATTTGGGTTTTGCTTCTCTCCATTGTGTGTAGAGAATATCCCGTGTGTGTGTATATATATATATATATATATATTCAAATTGTATTTCTTCACTGTGATGCTAAGTTAAGATATTTGACAAGACTGTCTGTGAGCACATGCAGCATTTCTGTCCATTTATATCAAATGGATTCTCAGTGATGTCAGTTGTGACTTATGGGAAATCCAGTCCACAGCTTGGCAAGCAGAAAAGGTGTGATGGATTAGCATATCCTAGTTTGACAACATACTGTTGCAAGTTATACAGAAGAATGCGTGAAGGGAAAGTCCAGAAGGCTTGGGTCCATGTGGTGGATTGGTGTGAATTTAGAATGATTCACTGAAGTTATTGCTTACTTTTACTGTCCAAAGACTCCCTGCCAACTTGGATACTAAGATGTAAGATGCTTTCTGCATTCAGCATGCTCTGTTCCCATGGGAAACCTAATCTGTAACTATAATTTCACACTATTTTCATTATTTCACTTCAATTGAAGGACTGAATGCCTCTCTGTGGATTAAAAAACATGTAAAAATGTAAATCTTTAAACAAAATCTTCAGTTAAAAAAGTTGACCAGCAGCAATTTGCTGCTCAACATGTGGGGCGACAGAGCGGAGCATCTACCTGTTCTCTATTAGTCAAAATAAGACATTTGTAACAGCTCAGTGGAATGTTACATTGATATTAGCATGTGATTTCTCTGTGCTCTCAACACTTGACAGATTCCAGTTGGCCAGGGTGGGTTTAGTTTCAGTGGAAAGACACAGGATGAGGGGAGCACAAGGGGAGAGAGGGACAGGTTACAGAGGTCGTACGACTAGAGGGACCCAAGGAATGAGTAGGGTGACTGTCACTCTCTCTCTTCCACACACACACACAGTGACATGTGACACGCACACACTGTGCCAGCGTGTGTGTGTCACATGTCACTGTCCTGAACTGAGACCAGTGATTCAGCTGTGTGATGGTAGTTTTCGGCCTGTTACAGTAAAAGTAAAACTGATCAGGAAATTATAATAAAGCCGATTTACCCTCCTACCTCTTGCTTGTCCTCAGAAACGCCTGTGTCAGAAAAGTTCGGGGGACTATAAATAATTGTGACGTGATGTAAAAAAAAAAAAAAGCATCAGCAATCATGTGATTTTCTTTTCTGTGGTGGTTTGAAAGGGATTTTCTTCCCACGAGATAACTCAATGCGCAACGTGATTTTTACGGAGCGGTCAATGGTGAGTTCAGCTGTGTCATTATGGCCTGTATGTGTGCGCATCTGTGTGTGAATGCATGCAGGGTGTGTCCTGGGAAGGCAGCGCGAGAGCCAAGATTTGGTTAGTTTTTCAGACCACAGGCTTTGGTGTTGCTACAGGCACTAAAACACACCTCCCACTGATATCCTCCCTGTATTATACTACTGAGAGAGAGCGGGAGAGCGAGAGAACCAGAAAAGAGTGAAATCGTAGCACGTTTTAAACAGCAAGTGTACAGAAATCCATCCAATTTAAATTCATTTTTTGCCCCCGTGAAATTATCCCCTGCCTATTTGCCATTCAACCCCATTTCTGTGTGTGTGTGTGTGTGTGTGTGTGTGTGTGTGTGTGTGTGTGTCAACATGTCCATGCCTGTGAACATGTTTATTTGTAAGTGAGCGTGTGTGTGTGTGTGTGTGTGCGTGTGTGTCAGCTATCTATATCTTCCTCCCCTTGTTTAGATTCTGTTCGCCACTGACCCATGTGCCCTTGGTAAACAGCTTTTTGCCCTGGCCTGCAGACAAGTGTGTGTGTGTGTGTGTGTGTGTGTGTGTGTGTGTGTGTGTGTGTGAATTGTTGCATTCAAGAGCTCAACCATTATTACCACAATGGCTGCTCTGCATGACAATTAAATCTATCTTTTTCCCAGAAAAGAAAATTTGGCTATTAATCTTTATAAGTCAAAGATTATTAGTAAAGTATTTTAGGTAATTAATTACTAAGTTACTCATCAGATTCCTTTCCATTTTCATTAGTTTATACATGCACATCGGTGTTTCCGCTGTAGTGCTGTAAAGCAACACCAGGTTCCTTTTAAAGCTCCCAGCACTACTACCAAGCTGTGCTGTGGGCCTTTTCTTTCCCTGTGTTCTGTCTTCTTTCCACCTCCCTCTATTCTCTTTCATAGTAGACACACAGAGAAAGGTGGAGGGAGAAAAGAGAGATGGGGAGGACATAAAAGAGGAAAGGGATGGAGGGATGATTTAGACAGAGAAAAGAAAGGAAGTGGATGAAAATGGGAGAAAGGCAGGGAGTGATTTGGTATAAATTAATCAGGGAGAGAGTGGGAAAGATATAGGAAGGTAAGAGAGGGTGAAGCAAAGAGAGAGAGAGAAGGGAGTGAGAGGGAGATGAAACTGCTCTTTAATCAGTGAGGGGCTATATGGAGGCGGGCCGAGGTGCCTACTGTAATCCGATACACGCTCGCGTGCACGGCGTGCACGCACACCGAGACAGGGGACTGAGTGAGCAGTCCTGCTCGCTGCCACAAACCCGGCGGAGATCGGAGGGGAAGGAGCGCACTGCCGGAGCTGCCGGGAGAGGGAACGAGAGAGAAGAGAGAGAGAGAGAGCGATATACTGAGCTCCAAGGGGAGAGAGAGAGAGAAAGGGAGAGGGCATAGAAGAGAGTGTTTCAGCGAAGAAACGCACAGTTTGCAGGAGGAGAGAGGAGAGGCTGCACGTTTATTTTCTCCCGTTCAGTTTTACGCACGCACGCACGCCAGGGAGACCTTGTCTTATCTATTGCGCAAGAACGGACTGTTATCGGGACAGTATATTAAGAGGAAAATCGATGGGATTTTTTATTTCTTTCTTAATCATTTTACCAAGTTAATGCGCAATTTAGGAAAGAGAGCCAGAGCAAAATATTTTGGGATATTATATCGAGACGAGGAGGAAACACTCGTGTTACTTTTTTCAGGTTTTGTGAAACTTAATGGTTGTCGGCATTTGTTTCTGATGGTAACAACCAGTGATTTCCACTGAAATTTATGATTTTGTCTGCCAACTACTGTGTCGACGAGGTTGTTGTTCCCACGCGCGTTGTGACTGACAGGGGGACACGGTGCTTCCGACTGTGCGCACCGCGATGGATTGTGAGGCTTTAAAAATATGTTTAGAGTAGAAATTGCGCTGATTTCAGGTCCCTTCGCGCAGATTCGTTTCCCCAAAAGAATAAGCACACATTGACAAAGCCCGTACAAATAGTGTTTAACCACCGCGATATTCTTGGAGAGCCCGGTGCGCAGCCCGGCATTTGTGGTGGTTTTTGGGCACTTGTGTTGCGCGTCAAAGAAATAGAGAACTGTGGAAAAGGAGAGAAAAAGGGGACTTTGGACTGCAGCTTTGTCTCAGATATAAAGCATAAAACCACAGAGGAAGAGAGGTGGTTTTTCTCCACATCCGAGGGAAAAAGATGGATTTATTCATATGGATTTTTCTCATGGATCTGGCTTCTCTCTTGCCTTCAGCAGTCAAAGCAGAGGAAGGAGGTAAGTTTACTTTTGCTGCCCGCTCAAATCACACTGTCACACGTAGGTGTTAAATGGATATTTAACCGCTTTTTTGGAGAACGCTTTTCTAATCCACATCACAAGTATAGAGTCTATAAAACGCACTGGAGATGGGTAAAAGTGGTGTTTCCCCGTCAAACCAAAATGCGTAATAAATGTAAAAATGAACATTTTAGGGAAATCAGAATCATGACCCATTAGTTCAGTTTTAGCACAATTAGGAGGGGGTCCCTGCTACAGGAGGTCCTGTCTTCGCTCGGTCGGCACCAGCGGTAAGATAACATTTTAAAAAGTGAGTTAACAACTTGTAATAAGTGATCAACGTAAACAAAATCAATTTTCTCTAACGAAAGCTGTAATTCATTTCCTGATAGTCATTTGCGTCAGGGTTAATGCTTGATGTAGCCTGTTTGTATAGGCGGACAACTTTCTAACAAGGTGATTTTACATCGTCACCGGCAACGTTTCCATCGTCCCGCTCCGCTGCTGGTTTCACTCCGTCCTACAATAACTGAAGGATGTTGGCTTGGTATCAGTATTGATTTTTGTCGTCTTGAAAAACATCTTAACCATATGCTGTGGATTTTAATCTGCAGCTTAATCAATGACTGTCCTCAGGAGAGCTGTTGAGTAATGAAAAATCACTATGTTCCTGTAATATTCCTATCGGGACTAACATAAGCGCCAGTGGTCTGTAAGGTAGCTGCTCAACAGAGTTTATTGTGACTTTATCTCGCTTGTTTTGTCTCATAAGGTGTCACGATTTAGTCTTATAACATTCCGTGAAAGACTTTTACCCCAAGGCTGGCAACTGCAAGCAACAGGGCTACTCTGCTAAATGTTGTTGTCGGTTGTGCGAAGAGGTGGCGGTGAATCTTACCGCAATCTTAACTGTCTCCGTCTACTGGAGACCAGAGCAGCACACCGGCGCTCCAGACTCACGGAGGTCCCGTTCCATTCTGCCTCCAACTACCGAGGCTGCGGAGGTCTGTCACTTCCCCAGTCCGCGTGCGCGGTGGGATTTGTAGCTGCATTAACACTCATCAGCACTTTACCATTGTGCATACGCACAGGCTCTGATTTGAGAAACGGCACAAGCTCTGAGATTTACACTCGATGGCAATGCAAAGACATACGTTAAACGCATTACGTACGTACTTTGTGCAGTTTTTTTGCGTATATAATCAATCTTTACGCGCAAGGCGAACACTGGAAAGCGCTTTTTTACCTGCAGGTCAACGCATCAATACTTAAATTCGCTGTTAAGCGGCCACATGTGTCTGTTTATGGGTAACTTGAAGTGTCTCAGCCAATGAGAACTAAACCAGTTGTTTTATAAACCGAATGAGCTTTAAGAAAAGTCAATTTACATAATATTTTTCAGTGGAACTTCACTTCCTAGCATGGATTTAGAAGCAAAAACAGAGACTGACGGCTTAAACCATGCATGGGGCTGATGACCAGTTTTTCCACCACAAACAGCTAGACACACTAATGGTTACTCATAGCTGTCTATGCAAAAAAAAAGACAGAACTTGGCAGAATCATTTTTTAAATTCACCTCAAGGCCCACTTGCTGCTTTGAGACACATTTGTTTGTGTACATGATTTGCAAAAGAGGGAATTTAGAAAGGGTAGGGTAGGGCTTAATCAGGAGGCTTGTGGGGCTTTTGCAGATCTCATGACTTGGATTGAGTGGCCCTTCTGCCAAATGTTGTTTTGGAGAAAAACAATGTGGGCTACAGAGAGCACAGTGGAGGCATTCTTTACATCACATTTCACCTCTGATGTGAGAAGATGTGTGCCGTGTGCCTGCTAAGTGTGGAGATTTCCACATCAACTGAAACCTGGAAGTCAATTCAGGCCACTGTGAACAGCCAGTTGGGCTGCCATTTACCTCTACATGTTTAGATTTTCACAAATCATTAATAACTGCTGACAATGTGTGTAAAATCTATAGTATTTCCAAGACTGTCCTACCAGACAAATGACAACTGGTCATTTGATCAACAGCTTAAACTGGCCCATGTTTACATTCACTGCCAAAGTAGGAAGTATAGAGTGAGGATCTATTGCACAACAAAACTTAAAAGGGAAGTTTGACTAGGGTTTCTCTTATGTCTCCTATACCAGCAGTCATATCATTATTTGTTTTTTTTAACCATGATCAATTTCTAAAAATAACCGTATCTTACCACTATATAAAACACTAATATGTGTTGTTTTGAAAGGCACTGACAAACTACCTATTTTGATATGAGGACTTGTTGGTATTCTGTAATTTTTCTGACAACAGAGTATCTGTTGACATAGAGGAACCTTCATTTTTCTGGGGACCCCCTCAAGCTCTCTTTGAGATATCTCCGCTGGTACACTGAGGACGACTGGAGCGCGCACACACACACATACTCAGCAGTAGGCTGTGCAGGATGAAGCTTCCTCAGAAATAAACTTTTACAGATGTCTCTGCTCCGATGTCTCCGAAGAGATGAGCAAGGAAAGCATAGTGAGACTAAGAAGTGTATATATAAAGAGAGAGAGAGACAGGAGGGAGGGATGGAAGTACAGGGGGAGGGATTAAGAGTCAGAAACAGGCGAAGGGAAGCTGCAAAAAGAAGTGAACGAAACGGAAGAATGATTTTTAGCCTCGCTGTTTGATCCTGTTTCTTCATTCCGTTTGATCACAGCTGTGCCTTGAAGGGAGATAAACGGACATAATTGGCCACTCAAGACCAGCTGTCTGCTTCTATAGTGTCTCTGCTGAAATATGCTGGATGATGAAACAGGCTCAATGTGATGCACGGTGTGAGAAGTAAGCTAGCAAGTAGGGTGAATTGCCCACAGGTATGCGCTAGGGACTGGTTTATGAGACTGTTTTTGATGGCTCCTACCAATCCAGTGTGATTTTAAAGGTCTGAAACAAGACGGGAAGTAATTTCTTGTCCAGCTTTTGGGGTAAAAAAGTCAAGAACTCCACCTACATATAGGGAAATAATTAAGTCCGGCATAGTTTTAAGGTTCACTAATTCTACAAATGATTGCGTTTTGGTTGTGTATGCTACAATATGGCTGCATGAGCATGCTTTTAATTGCTTTTAATTGTTAGGTCATTGTTGTACTGCAGATTTTAAAGACTTTTGCTATTGTGTAAGTTTATGTACACCATGTATCCTGTGTGACTGGGCTTCCTAATGCCTTAGTTACTTTCTAGCCTCAAGCTTTAGCCCCACATCTAACAACTAGGTGCTGTGTTGCCCCGTGGGGCTGGCTTGTAACAATTAAATGTTACACTGGTGTGGACCATAATGCTTTGTAAGCTCCAATTGGCCATCAATAAAACAAACCATCCATGTCATTTTGTTCACAAGGGGTTATACCCTGTTTTAGCTCACTACATTATGAATTGACTCACAGTTGTTCTGTGTAATTACTTTGCGTTAGAAAAGATGAGTTGTTCACCTGAAATACTACAGATATTATATTCTAGAAATAGGAATTAAATTGCATTTGTTCCTCTCACTGTAATTTTGTGTTTCCGTGGATAATTACTCAGTGCATATGAAGATTGGCAAGCATACTTCCGAAAGACTAGAAACATATTAGAGTATTATAGAAGTGAATGAATATCAATATTCAATAATAGGAGCAGAATATATTGCAGCTGGCTATAAAAAGAAGAGGCAATTAGTGCCTCTGAAATCAGCTCATCCATACATGTTTATCTGTGTATTTCCCATATTCTTTGTTTGTTTTTCCCTCTATGTGAGTCATTCTTTATTACTACTGTTTTATCATATGTGTAGGATGATTCACTGACACGAAAGGCCTGGATTTGTTTGAACAATATGGCTTGTGAACTTTCATCCCTGTAAAGCACACTGAAACAGTGAAGCAATAAATAGAGAAAGAGTGAGCAGAGATGGAGAGAGTAAGAGGAAGAGATGGGGAGAGAGAGAGAGAGAGAGAGAGAGAGAGAGAGAGAGAGCAAGGAGTCATGAGCATTAGGTAGTGCAAAAGAGAGAGGGAACAAGAGAAACAGGGAGCGAGAGAGCATGAGAGGGCATTAGTGAAATAAGGGGAAAGCGAGAGAGCAAGGAGTCATGAGCATTAGGTAGTGCAAAAGAGAGAGGGAACAAGAGAAACAGGGAGCGAGAGAGCATGAGAGGGCATTAGTGAAATAAGGGGAAAGCAGCAGAGTGTGAAGCAGTAGTTGAGTGGAGCCACCTGCAGTAGACCAGCCCAGATTTATTCCTCCCCTCTGTCAAGCACAGGAGGGTTTCTGGCCAAGGTAAAGCATATTATTAATAAGTACTCTGATTATAATATAGGCAAAAGATATTGTTCTCTAAATAATTATCTTGAGGAGAATGAAATTATAATTGAAGGGATGATTTGGCATATGTTAAATGGATATATCGGAATCTTTTTCAGCTTCCACTGGTGTAATAGTTGCAACCAGAGGCCATGTGATCCAAATCATAGGACAAACCAGACACAAAGAGGTCATGAAATCTATTTAAGAATAGTAGCCAACTCAAATGAAAACCCTTTACTAAATCCCTTTACTGTGATGCTTAGACTTAAATCTTTGTATGTGACAACTGAGTTTGCTAATCTGCGGCAGGTGACACTTTGCTGGAGATTTACTTCCAAATTGATTTCATTTTAATTATCCTGCAGGTAGCAGGTGTTTTCCACCAGGTTTCAGGATTAAGGGTTATCCTTATTCATCTAGTGATTCAGACTGCTGTGTTTTTCTTTTCCTTTTCTTCTTTTTAAGGCACATCTAAGTAATAAGACATCTCCACAAAATACATTTCAATTAGCCACACAACTTTGGGAAAATTGGGAATCAAAGGAGAGGACCTTAGTCTTCCCATCATTAGAATAATAGCGGTTTAACAACAGAGGGGGCCTCTGACATCAACAACCTAGTTTGCAGTGAGCGAATAAACATTAAGCTAATTAACCTTCGGCACAGTCTCTCTCTCTTTGTCTCTCTCCCCCTCTCTCGTCTGTAAAAGTGAAAGGACAATTAGTGGGTCCAGCAGGATGTTCTAATTACAGTTATCATGTCATTAGTAAACTGTTAGTATTCTAGTGTCTTCATTGGCCATTGGTAATGGCTGGAGTAATTAGAGTGGATGGGGAGATCAGTTTGTGTGTGAGTGTGTGTTCTTGTATTTGCACACTGAACAAATGTCCTCAGAGGAAAAGGGGAGCTCATGAAAATCCTTCAAATAAGGACATTTGTCTGTACGCACTTCTTTTAAAACCTTCACACAACAAGAAAAATATGTTTGTGCGTGCGTTTGTGTAAGCTAAGCCTTCTGTGTCCTCCGTAGTTCCTCCGGAGCAGTGCCGTGTGAGGCCACAGGTTGTTTTCCCCTTTCTCTCTCCCTTCACGCTGAATCATCTTGTTGTTTTCCTCTCTTCACGGCACTTCACCTCTCCTTTAATAGCGCGCTCTGTCTCTTTCTCCACACCTCCCTCTGTCAGTGTTTTCCCTTGCTCCGATTAAGAAACCTCCCTCACCTTCTTTTCGCCCCACTTTGCCACGGTGGGAAATCCCTTTACTCTTTCATCCACTCATTCTATTTTTTTTTTTTTACTCTTGTCTATTCTCTCTGACTCTGTCAATCTACGTTTCCTTGTCCTTGTTCTCTCTGCCGGATAAAAGAAAAAAGCTCAACAGTTGGAAATCCATTCACATGGCTTGTTAGAGGAACTTTATTCATACACATCTTAGAAGGCTGAATATTAAGTAGGCTACTTTTACTATTTGTTAACTGAAAACTGAAACAGGAACAGACAGAGTTGTAAACTACATACAAAGAAGTCCTGGTCGTGTCATCTGAATTACCTTCAGGTGTAGCACAGCACTTGACCCCATGTTCAGGGGTATGATTAAAGGTAAACTTGAATAGGAATGCATAAACACAATGTCAGCTGAAGTAAATGGGACCAGATAGTAACATGGGGCCCTTCTGGCTCTACAGACAAATCATCAGACCAGAAAACACTTTTATTTGTCCTTCTAGAGGGCGTTTTGGATATTTTGACATTTAATTTGGAGGACTTCTTGGATAACGTACCAAAATGGTGAATCGTCTACATAAATGTCCATTTATACCACAAATCATTTATCACAGCAAAGCTTTCTGTTAAACTATTCTTTTTTGTCCCCTTCTCCTCTTTCTCATACTGTTCTCCTTCAGTTAGCTTTTCAGTTACTCTCTGTTATTGATCTTAAATCTTTCTCTGTATCTTCCTTTTTCCCTCGTCATATCTCGCTCCATTCTCTAAAGCCCCACAGATCAGGTGTGTGTCTTTGCTGCTGAGTTGAGAAGCTTGTTCTCATGTCAGTTCTTCTTCTGTATCTGTTTTTATGAGTCCTTGTCTCTCTTCTCTCCATTTTCCCATCACTCTTTTTGTTTCTCAGATCCTTTGTAGTCCTCCGCCACCCCTCTTTCTATTTTACACACATACACGCGCACTCTTTTCTCTCTGTAGTTTTCCACTGTGGCTTAATGCAGGGCACCTGGAGAAAAGCACAACCCCACCTGTTTGTGTGTATGTGTGTCGGTGTGTGTGAGTACGATAGAGTTGTGTTTTCTGTCCAGCGAGCTTTTCTGAGCTGCTGACTTTCTCTTTTCAGATGATGAGAGACAGATGTTCTGGCACTGCTCTCTCTCTCTCTTTCTTTCTTTCGTCCTGCTCTGCCTCCTTCTCCCTTTCTTTATCTCTCCTCCCTCCTTCGGTCCATTCCTGAGGTTTCCCAGGTTTCGATGACTAAAAGCTCCTTGGTTTTGATCCAAAGAAGACATTTCAGCCTGTCATTTTCAGTGTTTCTCATATTCACCAAGTCTCACAAAAGCTTTTACTTCAAATGTATCTACATTTTTTCTGTTTAAGGTAACAATGCCTGAAGTGTGTTGTGAGTGCTTCATGTTGCTGGAACCAAGCCATCCTATTGAAAATGCATTGTAAACAGTAAAAAAATACATGGAAATCAATGGGAAGTTTTGCATTTTTTCCTCTTCAGGCTTTGATGCTGATGGCCAGAGTATATTGATTGTTAAATTCAGGCACCTGTTTCCAACAAGGTCACAATAATGAGAATGTGAGACTCACTGTTTTGACTATTGGAGCCAGTGTTGGTGGATAATAAGTTGATCTGCCAAATATTAGCCTTGCACATAACAAGCTCTCTGGTTAGCTGGGCGAGACACACTTTCCCCCTTTCATACACACTTACTAAACCACTAATGCTTTCATTATGGGCTCTGGCCAATGAAAATGAATGCGGACTATGGTCCAACACATTAGCACAGTTCTCACAGACTAGCAAATCGATTGCGACAGGCTAAAAAGTGTCTCTTTAGAGTCAAATCAGACTCCCTACTCAGAGGGAAAATGAAGTTGTGAGAGCGCTTAAAAACAAGGTCAGAAAATTTGCATTTGGGGCTAACAAACAAGGATCTAGTTCAATTTTGCGTGTGCTTTCCTACATGTTTGGGACTTTGTGCAATAGTTTGTGTTGCCCCTCCATGTGGATGTTGCTGTGCATGCATTTCTGTACACGTTTTTATTACATTTCTGTATGGGTGCATCTGTGTGTGTGTGTGTGTGTTGACGTATGCGCATGTGGGGAAAAGTTGCTGAATAGGTGTTATCAGGATGCAATAGTAAACGTGGCGGAGAACCATAAATAATGCAGTGACCTGTCTTATATCCCTGCTTGACTGCTTAGCACCGTTTACTGCTGCCTATTCTGTGTGTGTATGTGTGTGTGGGGGGGGTGTTTCTGAGATATCTATGCCAGAGGGGGATAAGCGACGTTCAGCAGTTTGTGTTTGTGCATTTGTTGTGAATCTACGGTCTAAATACCAACCTCTCCCTGATGATCACGCATGCTGATGTGGTTGAGGGAAAAGCTGTCTTGTGTGAAGTCTGGGGTCAAGAGGAGACTTCTGTTTCACCCTATGCTGATGTTGTCTTATAAACGTGACGTACATACTCACCAGAGTAATTTTAGGGCAGAGTCTAGTATCATGCTGCACTAAAGGATGCTTTTGGTTTATTACAATTGTGATCTTTTTCATTTCATCGTTGGTTATGGTAACATTTGTACTCACTGACAATTAGCTGAGATCTGGGAACACAGCGGCATCTCTAATATGAAGTCCAATGGGGCAAATTATGTTTTAAGACTCAAAGCGATGGCAACACTCTTCTTTTTTCTCTCCTTCCTCTTTCTTTTAAACTCTTTTGCTCCTCTCTCTCTCTCTCTCTCTCTCTCTCTCGCTCTCTCTCTCTGTCACTTTTACCTGTTTGATAGTTCTTGACATGAATTCAGGCTTTTTCCCCAACTCAGCATCTCCTCCGTTCTGACACACACACACGCACACAGAGACATTACACTTTCTTCCAAGCATGAAGGACAGGGTGCTGTAGTGAGGAATACAAATTAGCATTGCTATAGATTTACTATTGGAAGCTGTATTTATTTACATTTTCTAGGTAAATAGACATAAAGATGGCTGTTAGCTGTCCCTCCTAAAAGAAAACATGTGTCACGCCTCCAGTTTACCGTTCTATCACTGCAGGAATACAATTTCTACATTATAATGGCTGATGAGCTCAGCCTCAGCATACTTTTTGAATGTATGTATATCTATGCGCATGAACCAAATAAACAATGTTAAATTCACTTAAAAATATGTTTAGTGGCACCACATGCAGGAGGATGTGACGACGCACTCGTCACCTCCACACACATGTGTGTCACTTCCTGCCCTGTTTGGATGTGATAATCGTTGAATGACTTTGTGTGTGTGTGTGTGTGTGTGTGTGTGTGTCTGGAGATTGATAGACCCTTAAAGCAGAGCAGACATAATACTTCACGCACACACAGCACCTGCCTCGCTATCACACCAGTCTTATTCATCAGACGCTTGGAGGTGCTGTCTTTATCGGCTGTACGCCAGAGGTGAGGAGAGGAGAGGAGAAGGTAGTTGTTCTGAGTAAAAATATCAAAAATGGATAAACAGACAAAAGCATGCCACCAAGAGAAAATAATGTCGAGAATAATGTAGACAAATGCATACATCTTTTTGACATGGTCTTAACAAAAATCAAACATAAGCTTCATAAAGGAATGTGTTACTGTACTGGATTTAATTAGATTTTACAGGTGTTCATGTTATTGTGTCTACCCCCTCTACTGTATATCAACTGGTTGGTTAAGGAGATAGCTGAAGCAAAGTAAAGTTCCCTGTCTCTCTTAAAGTGTCATCCAGGGACTGAATCTAATGAAAACACATTTGTACTCATTTTAAGACCTATCTCAATAACAACTAAGTATTCATTATGAGTCCCAAGCAGTAGGTTATTAATCAGTTACATTTCTCTAACAACCCGAGGTGTTTGCCTCTCGCATCTGCCTCTGCATGTCCCAGATTTTTTGTTAGAGACAGTTAGCTAATCGCTGTGCTAAAAGTGGTGTTTGGCTGATGGTGCTGTGAGATTCCAGAGTGGTTAAACAGTAATCCAGGTGGTGCTGAGATGAAATGCGTCTGGCTGGGTTACATAGGCCCTGTAACTCTACTCCTGTATTACTGTATGTCACCAGGGAGATTGGAAACAGATAGGAGGAGATAGACAGGACTAGTTGGCTCACAGCATGACAGAGGAGGGAGAGACAGACAGAGGCAGAGAGATACAGAGGGGTGATCACTAATTGTTTGCAGACAGTGTGAGGTAGACACCAGATATAGATGCCAAAGTGTCAATCACTTTCATATCAATACATATCAATCACTTTCATACTGTGTGCTGAGATCTGACCTCCATTTTTATCTTCCCTCACTGACTCTCGAGTGCATGAGCACATATGCATCAGTCCATGTGCGTACACATTTGCAGCCATTATTTTAAAAAAGTACAATTTTAGATGCTGCGTGTTTGTTTTACCTTCCCATTTGAATTTGTTTTGAAGATGGTGTCTGATAAAGTGTTTATGCTGTGTGCGTGTGTGTGTTAATGTTTGCATGTGTGACTCCTCTCAGAGTAGGTTTACAGTAGCCGCTCTATTTATAGCGTTGAAACATGTTGTATTCTGCTGAGTAGTTTGACTTGGCTATGTCACCCCACTCAGCACAGTGGCAATGAATAAAACGTTATAGCACAGTGGGCTGGACGCTGGCACAGACCAAGAAGTTTCACGTCTTCACACATAATTACAGTTCATTTTCGTTATGAGGCAGGTTTCTTGAGGCACATTTATCCCTGATTGAAACAATAATATAGACTGTCAGGAGCCTGATTGTGAGTTTTTTCTCTCATAAACAGGGAATGATCTGAGGGCTTGCTTACCGGCCAAACACTTCCCAGCAAGCAGCTGACATTTGCAGATGCTGTTTTTATTAGCTTAACCTGGTCCATCATGGCCATGATTTTGCCCACAATATTTGTTGAAAATGTATCTGCTTTGGTCCAAATGTGCCGTTTTGTGCGGGAATAATAATCCATTGGATGAAGTAGTTTTTCCAAAATAATAGTCCACCTAATGAACACCAAGCACTTGGTTTTAGTTTTCTTCCTTTACCAAGACTACACTTAAGATACTTACTTGTCTAAAGTAAGTAATTTGTCTGAAAGCGCTGACAGACATTATATTATTACTTATATTATGTACTTATATTAGATTGGTGTTATTTTGGGGATGTTAAATGAGCAAACTAACAACCTTGGTTCTTGAGTCTCTTCCGGCAGCTTGTGGCTCACACTGTGCCTTTATATTGGAAGTGCTTGGACTTAACAAAGATGCTACTCAGTATATCCACCATGATGGTTTAACTTTTGTGGATTTTAAACAATGAAGAAGTTCAGCTCATGAAGAAGGTCTGCAGCCAGCATGGTGTACAATAGATGCCATAGCTGTAATACAGTAGAGTGTGTGTGTGTGTGTGTGTGTGTGTTATGCCGTTGGGTGTCACAGATATATATGAGTTACTCATCAATGTCAGGGTACATCTGCGACAGTGAATGAGTGGCATTGTTTATGACACGACGCAGACGTATGACTGCCGACAAGTGGATCCGCTCTGTGACAGTAACTGTGGCATCTGGAGGGCTCATTCACTGTGTGTGTGTGTGTGTGTGTGTGTCAGTTGTCATGGGTCCAAATGGAGTCTTTTGTATGTCATGATGCTGAGTTGACCTTTGACACCACATCCACATAGACACATACACACACACTTCTTTGTCTCTCATATCCCGTCTCTGCAAACACACCTCTTATCTGCATTTTGTGTGTGAAATCATGCTTAATGAACAAATATGTAAAGAAATACTGACGTACTCCTGGTCATGATAAGCAAACAACGTTGACCCTGATGGTACTCTAGACTTATATCTGCTGCTGTGAGGGAAGTTATTATAGCTAGGCTACATATTGTTATTGGAGGTTTATCTGATCGCTCTTTCTTCAGTGTCTTTTTTTGCAATAAAATATTCTCTGTCTTTCAATAGCAATTTATTTCTTCACCTTTCCTCCTATAGTTCCCTCAAAAGTCTGCCCTTTTATTCTCCCTTTCTTTTGTCTTGATCGCGTTTGGAAACACTAATCACTGCCCTTATTCCAATGTGTGAACTTGAGTATTAACCTATGGAAAAATATTAAGCGTACTCAATGATTTTATCAAAGCTTTCAGTACTTTTATAGGAAGATTTCCATATATTACACAAGGTGATAGAGTGGACCAAAGCCACAGAACATGTTTCTGCATCCACATGACTTTTCTTAACTTGTATATAAGATTATTTCACTTTCCGTCTCTCTCTCCCCAGGGTCTGAGCCATGTGGTGGCTACTTAGATGCCAGCGATGCCGGCTACATCACCACCCCCGGCTACCCACTGGAGTACCCACCTCACCAGAACTGCCGCTGGGTCATCACAGCCCCCGAGCCTTCACAACGCATCGTCCTCAACTTCAACCCGCACTTTGAGATAGAGAAACTGGACTGCAGGTAAAGACAGGATGGATGGGTGGATTTTAAAGGTGTGGGGTGGGCGGCAAAGAAAGAGATTTTGGAGAAAAAGAGTTCAAAAGAGTGAATTAAGAGATGTGAAGATTTAGAGTGCTTGAGAGGAACAGCTAAGGAAGATGGGAAGCGAGGGGAATTTTGACTACAACGTTGTGAAAAACTTTCATTTTTACTGTCTCTTTGGAGTTTCGGTCTCCACCAGCTTGTCTCTGTGTGAGAGTTATTGGTTGTATTAGGTGAACTTCAGCCCACTCTCCTCCTGTTTCTCTGGCTTTAGCTATCTCATAATAATCACTTTGGGACCTCCCTCGGTCCCTTGTCTCTAATTAACAAAGTCTAATTACAACACATTTACTGTTCCACGATGGTTTTCACACTCACAAGAAATAACACAAATTAGAGGATTTTGATGTCCGTCATTGTTTTTGGCTTTTTGGCTTTGGTTGCATGGTGAGACTGAAAGAAAGGCAGGCAGTTTTGCAGCATGAAATCAAAACACAGCACACAGAGACAAAGGCAAACAGAAAGACAAACAGGCATGCTGGGAAATCATGGAAAAAACACTGGCAGAGAGGTATGAGACTGGTTAAGTAGCAAACACACATTTAAGCCTACTGAAGGAATGATAGGCTGATAGGAAGTTTAAATAACATAAGTCTTAGTAGTAGTAAAATCAATTTGTATAGATTTCAATGTACTTTAAAGAGGAATATAAAATAATATTAAAACATTAAAAACTGTAAAAAGAGATAAAAGCACAACAAATGGGATAAGAAGGGGCACGGAGCAAAAAGTGAATGAGATCATTTTTCCAGTAATTTAAGTGAAGTCACGTTAACTTGTAGAGCCCAATTTGCATACAGTACAAAAGTTTCACTGGGCTTTTTGGGGCCAACATCTGCAATGGTTTGTGACCATCGAATTTTAGGACAGGCTAAAGAGATCCTCTTCCCACAGATGGCCACAGGTGCAATAGAACCTGCAGCTCATGAAATGACAATTATACCAAAAATACTACAATATGATTACAATATTTATATGATAAAACCAACTAAAAAAGTTCAACAAAAAACAATTGGATGACACATTTTAATCTGCAAGCAGTGCAGAAGCATTTTTATTTTATTTTAAAAAACATGTGGAAAGATGCTGAGACAGGGGCTACTGGTTATCTGAGCGGAGGACACACACACACACACACACACACACACACACACACACACACACACACACACAAAACACAAAAACATATAAATGCCTTTACTAATATTTTTATCTTGTGTCATTTGCCTTACTGTAAATGGATATACTGACCTTCCTGAGCATCCCTTCGTGGGACCGTCATGTCATGTGTGAATGCATCCTACACATAATAGAAGAGAGACCCCTGGCACTCAGGACTCTAATGGGCACTATGAGCGTAAAGGGCCACAGATACAAACCCACTGACACACAGGCAAGAGAGCAGACAAATACAGAAACACACATACAAGTGCACACACACTTACACTTCCCCCCCCCCTCTCCCTTATGTCTGTGTTCCGGTGCTTTGCCATCCAGTTATTAACATTTCAGCCGTATCAATTATAGATAGTTGAATTTCCCCACTCAGATGTACCAAAATCATTCAGACGTTTCTTTGTTGGAATTGGAGCATCAATATTTCACCGGCTGGCTGTTTGTTGAAAGGCTGAAAGGGTGGAAAGGCCCACTGTGCTCTGCTCTGTTGTGTTTTACTTTCGCACTGTGCTGTGGAAATATAAAACGTACTTCTCTGTCAGTCTTCCCGTCCTTGTCATTTTTCAGTTTTGCTCTCTCTCTCTTTCTGTCTACCTCTATCTTTCCCTTCTCTGTTTTCTCCCCTTCTTTTTCTCTCCCCTCCCCTCTGCTCCCCCTGGCCTTCTTTCCTCTTTCTCTTTGACTTTCTTACATCCATTTAAAGTCCAGTAGTTTCCCAGGAGGAGAAAATCGGTTTGAACTGCTGAAAACCACAGGCTCTGATTTATTTATTATGGTACACACATGTGTATTTATGGTTGTTATATTGAAAGACTTTTGGTTTGTGTCTAACATGTTCTTAGTTTCAATTTGCTTCTTTATTTTGCTTCTTTAAGTCTACAGGCGCCCCACGCCTGGAGTGTGTGTGTCTGTGTGTGTGTGTGTGTGTGTGTGCAGGGGTAGCCTTAAATTGAGCTGTTAGGTGTGTGTCTGTGGGGGAGCAGACGTGCGTGGTCACACAGTGATTGTCAGCAACAACCCTGACACACACACACACACACACACACACACACACACACACACACACACACACACACACACAGTCCATTTCTGGCATATTATATATGCATATAATTGTCTCTTTCTGAAACACACCTTTGCCCCTCTTTTTCTTTCTCTCTCTAATTGTTATATTTTTATCTGTTCTCGAATCATCAGATTCATTTAATATGGTCATAAGAACATTATCATATGTTTCTTTCCTCGAGCTTATAGATTACAGCTTTGAGAAACAGAAAACGGCAGTTTATCCTCAGTTTATGGAAAGGAGAATACACAGACAAAGACTACATTATGAACAGGCAATATGGTTCCTCTCTGTCTCTTTTTATCACATAAGAAAACTCATGACACGTTTGCATCTGTCTCAACACACACACACATGCACACGCACACACACATACACACACACACACACACACACACACACACACACACACACACACACACACACACACACACACACACACTCTCGCACAAACAGCACTGTTATGAATCTTCATGCCCCGGTCAGACAGGGGTTGTTTTATTATGTCACTACGTTGAAGCAATCTAACCTATTATGGCCCTGATTGCAATTTAAGATGGTAATCTGTAATCTATAATGCATCACATTGTGTCAAGCACTCCGCTGGCTCTGCAGGCAAAATCGATGGAGAGGTGGTCAGACAGAGAGAGATGTTTTCATTAAGATTCATATACAGTAGCAATTTAAGTGCAGGGAGACAGCTGGAGGGAGGGAGAGAGATGAATAGGAACGGTTCTTTTGCCCCTGGTAATTTCAGTATAGCCATGGCCAATCATGACTCACCACAACTTCCCATTTCCCACATGACAGGCACCATGGTACCACTTTAGTCCACCACTAGTGACAGGTCTCAGCAGCTGTATCTGTAGTGTTATATGTGAAGATTGATACCACTTGCATGTCTGTACATTAAATACGAAGCCACAGCCAGGAATGGTTAGCTTAGCTTAGCATCCAAGACTCTTGGAAATCACTGTGACCGGCCAAGAAATAGTCTGACACCTAACCTGCAGTAAAACCTCAACTTGTCGGCTTTTGTGCAGGTTAAACAAACAAGATCTAACACAATTAATGAACATTACAGGTGCTGATGTTGGTGAATTTTATTACCTTTGAACAGAGCAAGCCTAGCCGTTTTCCCGTGTTCACAGCCTTTGTGCTAAGCTAAGCTAACTGCTGCTGGCTCCACCTTCACGAAAGTGGTATTGATCGTCTCCTCTATCTCTCTGCAAGAAAGCAAATAAGCATATTTCCCAAAATGTCAAACTGTTGCCTTAACCCTGCAAAAAGTAAGACATCAAAATGTTAAACCCATCTCTACACTGCAACAAGTCCACAGTACACAGTATGAATTGCCTTTTGAGGCAGCGGTTGGTTGTCTACTGCACATATTCCTCTGAGCTCACTGCACTGCTCTGTCTCTGAAAGCAAGATCTCTATTTGGAGTGTTTGGAAAGAACGTGCACGCCCACACACACACACACACACACACACACACACACACACACACACACACATAGCTGCTTAGGGAAAAGTGCAGCGTCAGGGTCCGTTGAGGGCAGGCTGAAATCATTCTGACAGCTACCTCCTCTCTCTCCTCTCCTCTTTCCTCCTGGCTCTCTCCCTCTCATCTCCCCTCCATTCATCTCACTCCTTCCTCACCCCTCCCGCCCCCTCACCACTGCCCAATGGACCCCATCTATCATCTTTCATCTGCTCATGTGCCTTCCTCTGTCCCACCTTCTTTTCCCATCTCTTTCTTCATCACCCTTTCCTCTCCTTATGTCTTCCTCTTATTCAATCTCCCCTCTCTTCCGCCATCTAATTTCTCTCCTTCTTCCCTTCCTCTTCCTCCCCTCCTTATCATCTCCTCACCCTCATCCTTCCGCAGCTTGCCAATCTTTTCTAGGCTAAAACCATTATTCAGCATTGCATATGAGAAAACAAATGCCACACTCTCCTCCTTTTCTCTCTTTTGTCTCTCTTCCTCTCTTATTTTCCCATCTCCTTCTCCTTGTCTCGCTCTTTAAAATGCATCTATTCTTCTTTCTTTATCATTTATAGACTTTTTCTCAGCCTATATATCTGTCTTCATCCTCTTTTATCCTTCAGTCTGTGTCTATCCATCACTTAAATCCCCTTTCTATATGTCTGTCTCTTATTCTCATCCTCTCCTCACTCTCCACCCTCTCCAGTCCTACTTTACCTCACATCACACCCAAGTCAGATGCAATCTGTAATATCGATATGAGAGAAGCACACACATGCAGACCAACATACACATACAGCATAAGGCTCTCATACACTTGCATAAACAAGAGCACAAATGCACACACACACAGAAGTGCAGCCATTTGTGGGCTCTCAAATAAACTCATATACAGTGAAAGCACAACAAGCAGACAGGCACGTAGGCACTTTCACGGTTATGTGGCTGACACAATAAGTGTGGAGTAAAGCAGGGAGTTAAGAAGTGATTTATATGACAGAGAAGCTGCAGTCAACGATAATGGTTTTACTAATGATTTAGACCTTGTCTTTGTTCTCTGCCTCAATCAATCATTTACCTTCATGCTGGCTAGTTCTGTTCTGTCCTCGACTTTTCTCTTCTCTTCTCTTCTCTTCTCTCCTCTTTGCTCAGTAACCCACCTAATCTGAACCAACTGTTTTAATATGAACCTTGCAAAACATACTGTGATAGAAAGTTTGGAATATTTGATCATATGCACACATACAGACACACCTGACCGGCAGGCAAAAGTCTTGGGGACATGACCAAGAGAAGAGCAAAAGGTAGAGTGATGTGATGTGACACTGGCCTTAGGGCAGAAGGGGGAAAAAAAGAGAAAGATGGAGGGAGAGATGAAGAGACTATATGACAGAGAGAGGAAGAGAGAGGAGCAGCACTTGGAGTGACAGTGGATGTTCAGTTACCAGCAGCTGCCTGCACATTTGAATTAACATCACGGTGACTCTAGCAGCAGGAGAGTCACGCGTCCAGACAAGTGTCCCAGGACAAAGCTGAAAGACAATGTTTTTAGAAACCTACAGAGAGAGGAGCCAAGAGAACACCTTGGGATCCAGATGTGAGGTACAACACAGTTTTAGGTTCGATAAATCAAAATTCCTCACCAGGCAAACTCTTAGACAGCGATTCCATAGCTGCCTTGAAAGGGATGCGAACCCTGCTTGAGATCACGATCGCATTGCTTCATTTCTTGCAAGGAGAGGCGTCTTGCTGATGTTAGGAGATGTAAATCAGACGTTAATCACGTTCATTTTTGTGGTTGACAGTTATGTCAGGCCTGCACTTCCTTATGTTCTTCCAATTCAACAGCAGAGGAAAAAAAAGCAGTGATGCAGAGCTTTTATCAACTTGAGACGTTTGTTCCTCCAAAAACATGAGACACACCCTGAGTGCATCAACTGCAGACATCCTCCACTGCTGACAACATGTCTGGCCTAATCAACACCTCATCCCATTTATTAAGAGACCTGGGCTGTGTCCAAAACCACTCCCTCACTTCCTTAGTCACTACACCCTGTATAATAGATACTCAATAGTTTACTCAATCGTGAGCAGTAAATTGAGACACTTACTAATCATTATCATTTTGCGTCACACACCGGCAACTTTCACATCAGTAAAATGCAGCACATGCCATGGACAATATTTTTTTAGTTACCTGTTTTCAGGGCACTATATAGTGGATACATTTACACATTCAGAATCCTGACACTCAAATAAAATGGCAGAGGGTAAATATAGCGCACTATATAGCAAATAGGGAGTGATTTTGGACACAACCCTGGGTTTACAGAAAAAGGTCTGAAATATGAAGATTTGTTAAGCTTTGAGGTTGTGATTTTAGGAAATCCACTCTCTCTCTCTCTCTCTCTCTCTCTCTCTCACACACACACACACACACACACACACACAGTCATTACAGTAACAGACATTGATCAGGCAGAGGCCTCAGGGAGTGTCTGTAAATCAGACCAGTAATATTATCATCGCTACCTGCAGTACCTGTGCTTATGTGTGTGTGTGTGTGTGTGTGTGTGTGTGTCTTTGAAGGACTGACCCTGATCAATGTGTGTTAAAGCCATAATGAGGAATCGATTGGTTGTCCTGGAGACTACTGCTGGACACACACATGCATACACACACATACTCATACACACACTGTCCATCTGTCTGCAGTAATAGGCCTATTACTTGATAACAGTGAAGTCAGTCATCCTCCTCACTCTCTATTAACTGCTTCAGTGACAGACTGACTACGGCTGCTTTTACTCTACACAGGTATATGAGTATACTATATATACAGAGGGTGAGTGTGTGGGTCATATAAACCTGAACACACACCGAATTAAAGCACACAACTTTAGTGTTGCAGGGCTTACACAGGTCCATGCAAACAAAACATTTTACTACGATTAACTTAGTGTGAATGACATATTGTACTAATGAGAATTAGTACAGTTTTCAGAGACCAATTTCTAGACTGAGACAATAGCTATGATGGCTATATGGACTCCTACTTCAACAGGTTTTGTATCAGGAGCCAAGTGATGCTTTTAATTGCATCAGAATCTAATAGTCTCATGTATTAATTCAGTAGTGATATACAAGAGGCCTTCTTAGCTTGGATTTGGTGTTTTAGTACTGTCTGTAAACATTAAGGAAGGCATTTCAGACTTTACTCTATGTTTCAAATACAGTAAAATAGTTGCTTATGAATGTGTAGTGTTTCTAATGCTTTGTCTCCAGGGATGTACATTCATGAGAATAAGAAGTAGGAGTAGGTAAGAAACATCAGTAGCAGCTGCTGAACTAGAACCTGTCATGCCTTAAGGGAGTTATAAGTGCTGCTGGAGGCCTCTTTGAACAGTCAGAGGGCTCAGCTCGAATCCACCACCTCCATAGTTGTTCTTGTCCTGACAGAGAGCCTAACAGTCCAGTTTTACTTCCCTATGAACCACTTTAAAATAAATCGGAGGGATTTAGCTTGAATTGTGTTGTGTCATTCACATGACTGGAGAAGGAAAGAGTGTCTGTGTGTATGTATGAATCAACTCATAGCGAACTGTTTCAGTTCCTCTAAAAATGTTTGTAAGGGGCCGCTGATGATTTCACTTCTCTTTCCACTAAATGTGCATGAGAAGATTGCAAAGTTGAAAAAAAGTTAATGAATAAATGGAGTGTTGCCCACGAGCTAGCTCAGGCAATCAACTCGAGCTGCGCTGCTATACACACGTGACATGCCTCACTCTCCACAACCATCTACCAAACACACCCTCTCAATTTGGTGGTCTATTTAAATTGAAAAAGTTTCCAATCTCTCCCTCTGCCTGTCAATGCTACTGCTGCCCTGTGTCAGCATTGGCGCTTGTTCTTTCAGCCACACCAACACCCCAGCATCCACCTGCCGGGCTTTAGGTTTAAGATATTTGCTCATCACTCCCCAATATTTCTATGTTAACATATCTGCGGGGAGTGATGAGGTCGGAGCCTAGACGCCAAACTTTAACTATGTTCTGCTGCTATAATAAACATTTCAAACGTGAGTTGTCTGACTGAACTAACTTAGTGAGCTCACAAGAAATTTTAATTTGGACCAATTAACAATTGATGACATAGTAATGTTTTAATGGACTTTCATTGTCTTTTTTCAGCTCTTTTTAGTTTGTGTGTGTGTGTGTGTCTGTGCTGTGCAGACGCTCTGTCTACTGCTAAGGGCACCCCCGATGTTTGAAAGAAATGTGCAGGTGTCAAAAGACAACTTCTGACCTAAAGAAAGAGAGAGAGAACTTGTAAAATGCAATTAAGACCAAGGCAGGGGGGAGGGGTACGAGGGGTGGAAGTGCATCTGTATCCAAACGTTTGCCTTGGTTCACGTCAGACAGGCTTTGGAGAGCTTTCTCGCCCATGAAACACCCCAACCCCCAAAACACACACACACACAAGCACAAGCATACGTGACTCCCCCCTCATGTCAAATCTTTTAGTCAGTTTTAAGTCTCCTTCCACAACTCAATCTGTGCTTACAGTGCATCATGAATGCTCCTTCTTTATAGCTGTAACCTCCCATGTTACATGTTTTGGAACCTAAATTTGTTTTTTCATCATTTCCTTCATGTAAACAAGGAAAAAACATCTCATATAACGCTTGTTAACAATTGAATTTCAGGGAAAAGTGGGAGAGAAACAAATCCAGACTTGTCATTCCCTATGGCAAGTCTCAGAAAATCACTGATTGGCGAGAAGAGAGAGAGAGGCATGATGGGATTAAACGGTTTGTTAGAAGCTGTGTACCTCCTACACAAAGACAGATTAGAGGAAACCTCAAACCCTTCTATAGATCCATCCGAGCTCATGGCCACAGGCTCTGCGTGTGCATCCGTGTGTTTATGTGTGACACAGAAAGTTTGTGTTTGTGCAGGTCTCTGGCGTACGTGTGTGCTGACTTAGAAGTATCTGCGTATGTCTTTCTGCTTTCTCCTAAAGGCACAGAGCTGTAGGGAGGGAGGAAGGGATGGAGGGACACCTGTCTCTGTCAGTCTGAGGGAAGAAGTTGGCAGGGTAAATGCAGTGTCGTGTTCTGTATCTGACCACGTCCACATGGTGCCGGCTAAATTTGAAATGTTTTCCCTCTTTGTTTTGGTGGTTCATCCTCACCAGAAAACAGAGCTTTCCTAAACAGCTCCCAGAGTGGATGAATCTGAAAAAGGCTAGCCTCACGTTTTGGTGTCAATGAGCACAACTGAGTGTGGGAAAATGTGGAAAATGGTTATGTAAGGCTGCTCAGACACTGTCAGGGGCTATGTAACTAAGCAGTTAACTTTCTGTTGGCTCTAACCCACTCTGTGATCACTCACTTTTAATGTCATCACAGCCAATCACATGATACAGCTGCTGTTGTTACCCAGTCTTTATGTTTAGTTTGTCAGACTGAGTTTCTGTATGCCTGGTTAACAGGTAGCATTTATCAGGTTTTTAAACTCATTCAGCTGTCTGACAACAGAAACTGAACTAAACTGTGAGTTTGGCTCAGAGTAAAGGTGATAATGTAAAGCAGGAGGGGTCAAAATGGATTTAACCAGCTGAATCAACAGAATAACTTTGTCCCACTCCTCACTAGATGTTAGCTGTAATATGCAATTGTATTGGTTCCCAACAGAAATAGCTTAAAGAAGGAGAGATTTAACCATTTTCCTATTGTTCATCTTTAAGAAAAAGACCTGAAAGTGTTAGTGTATAGATCTCTCTATCTCATTCTCCATCTTCCCTATGCGGCGTTGTTAATAAAGGGTAGTTTTAAACTCAAATATTCACAAATTCTAATATCCTCTCTTTCCCCTCGGCCTCTCCCACACATTGGCTCTTGGCCACTTGTTATGTGCCTGACAGCATGTTAGAGAAAGCTAGAGAGGAAAAAGGGGACAGAGAGAGAAAAGGATGAAGACAAAGAATGACAGAAAAAAAGAAAACGTCGATAAGTCGAACACTGAAAAATAATTAGGGAAAGAGTGAGCCAGGAAGAGAAAGAAAAAGAGATCTTGTCTGGATACGAGTAGCCGTTAAACAAAGTTGTCATTTCAGAAAAGAGGAGGAGGAAACTGTCGCTGGGATGAGGTGTTCTCTTGGGAAAATATGACAGGAACTGTGACACATACACATGCATGCACACACACGCACAGATGCACACACACATGCTCACGGTGCAGTGACAGCCTGCGTCATAACTGTGGTGTTAGTGCCACACAAAGCAGACACAAAGCATGATGGGAGAGTGGGAGGTGGATGACCCTCATTATGTTGGGAGCTTGCTCACCTGTCAGAAAAACAGAAAACACACACACACACACACACACAGACATGCACTGCATATGCTCTGCATGCATATACGCAAAAAGCACACACTCTTTTGTGTGTCTAATAAACACATTACACTGTGTCTATGCACAATAGAGTTCTCATCTGTATACTTGGCAGCCTTTTATAAATCTATGAGGGCTCTGTAGTGTTGAATCCACTCCTATTGTCTGTGGTTTCTTCATGTCTTATTGTTACAAGACAAGAGGTAATAAGACAAATGCATACACATGCACGCACGCACACACACACACACGTTTGATTATTGTCACTCTCACAGCTGGAGTAACACAATAAAATATCCACTACTTATTTACATTTTGTCTATTTTAGCTCATGTCATGTCAAGTCATGTGAAAGTGTATGTGTGTGTGTATTACTGTAATCACAATTGTGGGGACAAAACTGTATTCACACAAGGTGACTTGTGTGTGTGTGTGTGTGTGTGTGTTTATGCTTCTGAGTTCAGGAATGATAGTGCACGTAACTGCATGCTAACAGATAGTGAAAAGATTAACAGCCGTTTTATATCCATGTATCTCTGTACAGTAGCAACAAAACACCATGTCGTGGCTTCTTGTCGTGTGTGGTGCTTTTATCATCCCATGATACATGATACATCAAACTTGCCTTCATCTGTTGGGTCACTGGGAGGCTTATGTTATTTTTAAAAAAGTAAATTAATGCATGGACAAGACAAGATACTTTTGGTTCTTTTGAGGTTGTGGTGTGCTCATTTGATTACTTCAGAGAAATGTAGAAAGCTTAATATTGGAGCAATTACTGTAACAACACTGTGGTCAGAACAGATTGATATGATGGATGAACATGTGCAAATGAGACTGTAAGAAAAACCCTACTTGAAACTGAATTCACTCATTTTAACTCAGAATCAAACTGTATGTCTTCTTCCATGGCAAGTTGCTCAAGGAATTTCTTTCCAGGAAGTTATTTTAGAGCCAGGCAGGTGTCTTTGGTATCCAGACACAGAGGCAACACTCCTGCTGTGGGTCTGGAGACAGGTCCTAACATTTGTGCTCAGAAAACATGAAAGAAATGGGAATGAAAATAGTTTTCAAGTCAGAATCTTCCCTTTATGGATAGAAAAAAGTCCCAGACAGCCTTTTTGCTGATGCATAATGCAATTGCTGAGTATTTTTAGGTCACTTTTGATGAATGTGTATCTTTCATGACTTGTATGAAAAACACAAAGAACTATAAACAATCTTAAATTGTGTTTAGTTTGAATGTACTGAGGAATCCTTGTTAATCATGATCTGTCTATTCCTTCATTTGGTACCAACATGATGAGTATAATTCAGCACAGTCCCCCTGTAATAGTCAGCAAAAAGTGTGAGATATTTCTAAGGAAAGAAGAACCAGGAAAATGCTGAAGCAACCTAAATCCAAGGAGAAAAAGTGGAAAATGTGAATTTCTCTGAGGACTGAAGGCCCTCAGGATGAGTTACAAGCATTATTGAATTAGACCAGGGCAAAGGTGTAAACTAGAGTCATTTGTTCCACATTTATCCTTTTCTAGCATCAAAGGCTGTAGGGTTCATCCATAGTTCAAAAAGCGTGATCATTTCACACACTCTGACTTTGACCCTAACATAAAGCAAAAGACATGTGAGGTACATTTTCTGGTTTTATGTCTATTTTCTTGCACAATACAAGACTTGTTTTGCTATCATTTCTTTTGAAAGCATTTCATCGCATTGCTTCAAAAATCATCATCAAACTTGTAATTAACTTTGAGAATAACAAGTAGAAAATTAGGTAAATTAGTTGTTTACCTTGGGAGTCAGTTTGGAATTCCTCAAGTGCAGTACACATGTTACACCCCTGTTTCCTTATGCAAGCTGAAAGGGAGTACATCATCCTACATTCACACTCTCCTTTTGTTTGTATTTTAATATAGTTATCATCCATAAAATTGCGTTCTGTAGACCATGAAGCCCGTAGCAATTAGAGTATATAATCACTTGATCACAGTGCAGTTATAGAATTTTAAAATGGTTTCTCTTCCTAGTTTGCCTCATGCAGGTGGTTCTTTTCCTCCTCCACCATCTGTGAATTGCCAATGTCTTCTGCTGCATTCATTTGAATTATAATGACACCCAAGCTTCTGCTGATAGCAACTGTGCTTTCAGAAGTCCGTCTAGCCACTCATAGATGCAAACAATTTGCTCATTACTTCCGTTTTGTGGCCAAATCCAATGTGATGCGTGCCAGATGAAAAAACTAATAAAGAAAAAAAAAAGATTAATAACATGAGAGTCAAAGCAGCTTGAAAGGATTTAACAATTTCCTCTTACTCAAATTAAAAAGTCTCCTCGCGCCTCTTCCACAAAACACCCCATGAGTACATTTATTAAATGTCTGTACATGAAGCATTTACAGTAATATTTAGTACTGTAGGTTGTTATTGTCCCTGTGGTATTGCATTTCACTGAAAGTGTTATTTGCACTCACTGCCAGAGTTTCCACAAGATGCAAATCTCAGGATAGTAATACAATAGTGTAGAATGTCAGTTAAATGTAGTTAATCACAATATACATGTATGTAGGAGAGAAGGTATTTAATAATATTTGTTTGTCCTCTGCAGGTATGACTATGTAGAGATCCATGATGGGAACTCGGAGACGGCCGACCTACTGGGGAAGCACTGCAGCAACATCGCCCCTGCATCAATCATATCATCAGGGCCCTCGCTCCACATCAAGTTCGTATCGGACTACGCCCACCAGGGGGCGGGCTTCTCACTGCGCTATGAAATCTTCAAAACCGGTAAATGGATGCTGCCGTTGTTTTTGATTTTCACTTGCACTTGCTCGAAGAAAATAACATTACTTTTCACACAGGCGGTCAGACAAGGTGATGGTGGGAAACATGTGTTGCACAGCCAGGCAAAGTTTTAAAAATTTAAGTTTTAGTCAAATCCCAAGAAAATAAATATTGTTCTGTATGTCGTGCAGGAAGGGTGTGTCAAATCATGAGTGCGTATGTTAGATTTTTAATAGCTGAAAAAGAGCATTTTGGGTTTTGATATTTCACTCAATATAGAGTTAATGAAGCATTGGAACAAACAGACACAGATAAACAGTATGTGTCAGTACATTGCCATTTATTTCTTCTTATATTTTGGGGCATTTTTGCCTTGTTATTACACATTGTGGATAGATAGTAGCGAGTTGACAGAAAATAAGGAGAAAGAAATTGGGGATGACGTGCGACAGAGGTCTCAAGGCCAGACTCGAACAGGGAATGTTGTCAGCGTCTTAAACCCAGAAACTTCAGGATGTCCCAGTATGTGACAGTGCTGTATGGCTTGGAGACATTTTCTCCTTTATAAAGTAATATCATACCCAAAGCGTATATTTTGAGAATCCACAACTCACAAGAGGGACATTGTAAATTACCCTCACACATGGACAGACTTAACAAAGGTGAACAGGATTTGAGAAGGATTGCAGCTTTACAAACAGGCCATTAGTAACTGTATTACAAGCTACTCATAGAGGACTTGACATGCTTCATTAGGTGACCAAGCCTCGTTTATCTCCCTGGTGTCATGGGAGACGCAGAGAAAGAGATGAGAGACACAGTAGAGGACCCTTGAGAGCCCTTTAGACTGTCCAGGCGAGACATCTCTCCCCTTCATGGCACTCTTTGTGTGTGTGTGCGTGTGTATATGTGTGTGTGCCTGACATGGCTCCCCTTCACGCTGCCATGGGTCAGCCAAAGCGAGACCAATTGAGATCAAGGGCGAGTGAGACAGAGGGGTGCATAGTGTCGGCCCCACAGCCATCTTGTCCCGTTCCCCCTGAAAGCATTCCACACATGCCTGCTTAATTGAGTCCTGAGCCCCGTTCCCCTGAGACACACACACACACACAGACACACAGACACACACACACACACACACACACAGGGCTGAGGTTACTAACACAACACGTGCGGTTGTCGGTGTTTCTCACTTGCTGGCACCAGCCTGTTGGGATTTCTTCTGTGTGTGTGTGTGTGTGCGTGTGTGGTTTTTGCGCTTGACACAGTCCACCTGATGGACTTTAAAACAACAAGGGTGTCAGTGTTCACAGCACCCTAGGGAGAGAAAGACAGATAGAGAGAGAGATTGGTGAATCAATGAATTGATTTTGGTTTTATGACACAGTATATTTGTGTCCAGCCTTCCCTGGCAGTAATGTTGGAGCCATTTGGAACATTCAAGCTGTTGCCATACTGCTAACAAGATCTTGTTATCCTGGAAGGTGTAGAAGAATGTCTGGTTGCGTGGGTGACTAGATATTGTGTGTGTGTGTGTGTGT
>LKNJ01000900.1:0-12436 GCA_002120245.1 Maccullochella peelii
TATATGCACACACACCTTTCTGACTGTGTTGGTGTTGGTCTTTTCAACACTTACTGCTTGATTAATTCAGCAGTGCCCTCTCTCTCCATGTATCTTGTGTCTTTTCATACATACTGTATGTGTGTGTCTGTCTGTTTGTGTCTGCGCCTGTGTGGTCCAAATTAGGTTTAAGACACAACTAGGCATCCGCAGAGAAGTAACATAACCTGCCACACAGTATGGATGAGACACACCATCTGTTGTAGTGAGAGGTAACGGAGTCACCGTCTGTGCAAATTCCCGCCATGAAGTCTGGCACCATTTGAGTACTGCTCTATTTGGCATGACACTGGCTGTGAAACACCCTCATCAGATTGCCGTGACTACATGCACCCAAACTTCCCCACATGTTTGACAAATACTGGAGACCCTCTTTGTCAAACACTGGAGATGACGAAGTAGATTTCCTCCCCTGACATTTAAAAGAGTCTCCTCTGCCAATATTGGCTGGCCTGCAGGAATTAAAGCTTTATTAAACCACATTAAAGCTCTTCAAATATTCAAGAACGAGACAATGACACTTCTGGTGTGGAAAAGAAGTTCTTACAAGTTGTTTCATGTCTGACCCATACTGACCCACTGAGCTGTTACAGAGGGGAGGAAAGAGAAAGAGGAAGTGTCCCAGGGGTTCACACAGAACAACTACCAGTCTGTTCACAATCAAGTACGGACATGACGTCACTATCCTGGGAGCAGTATGTATGGCCTGCTTCTTAGTCAACGCTGTTGGAGGTGAAGAATGAAGTCCTGAAACACATGTCAGCCAGACTCATTATTGCTCACTGTAACATGAACTCTTGCCTCCACCTCTAACCCACCTTTCTTTCTTAAAAGGAGAGTTATGTAGTTATTTATTTGTGTTTGTCTGTCCTGGCCAACACACATGTCTCAAATATGATGTCATGGATAAGAGAATAAAATGTATGAGTTTTTTTTCAGGGATTATTTCTTTTCATTTCCTCCTGTGAATGTCACATGATTGACAGTAGTTAGAGTGTAACATAATGCACACCCTGACACAACATTTCTCAACTCGGGCAGTGAAGTAACAACATTCAAATTAAGACGTTATGTTTACTGTGATGGATTATCCAGCCTGGGAAATGTTCAAGTCTGCGAAACAAGAATGAAAGGCAGCTAACGTCTTCTTCTGAAAAATGGACAGGAAGCTCAGATATCTCAAATTGTGGTAAGAGGTAAAGAAAAGAAACAATTAAGACAACTGCCACATAATTAAAAAACAAAACTGGTAGATTTTAGAAGGAATAGCAATTTAAGGCAAAGTCAGTATTTAAAGAGACACACCCATGGCTCACCCACACAGGTGTTTTCACTAATCTCATCTGATTAGACCTCCTCTCAGGTGTGTACAGACTGCTTGATTGGCATTCCCCTGACTATGCTGTTTTGTGCAAATGCTAAGGCAGGACAACTTACACCTTAATCATTATTAAGCCCCAGTCACACCAGAAAGTGGCACAGCTAAGTTTATCCACGGGTCCACGCGAGCAAATCTGAAAAGTTGAAGCTGACGCAAAAGATTTGCGCATAATTACTTTCCCCACTTGAGCAAATCCCCAGATTGCGACAATTCAATGAAATAAATAGATTTTGACACCAAATTTTATCGTTTAAAATGCTGGTGTGGCCAAGCCTTGTGGCTGAGCCTCTTTTTTTACGGCCAACATGCCCAGGTGTAATTAATAACATTAGTGATGGCTAAATTCCATTTAGCTGTGTGAGTTCAGAGTTCAGGCATGCATGCTTGATCACTGTCATGGTTTTCTGAGATACTTTCCTGGGACAGAGCCATAGTTAATGTTATAAGTTGCACCTGTGCCTTTCCTGCTATACCAAGTCAAAATGTCTGAAAAAAGGTTACAGAGTATTTGGTGACTTCATCTAAATCCCTGCCTGGCTCCGCCCAACTTCAACCTGAATGATGTATAATCGAGCAAAATAAATGAACACACCTACGTGGCTGTGCCTGTGGTGTGTAGGAGTTTTAAAACCCCCCAGAACACAACAAAAAATCCCCCAAACAAACAGAAAATAGGTGTGCATGAAATGGGACACTCTACTTTGAAGCAAAGGGAAATGAGGCCACTATGCTTTGGTTCATCATGCAGAAGATTGAAGTCTGTATTTGGCAGTGAGTGTAACTGTTAAATGGCTCCAACAAATGTTTACAAAGCCCCTCTTCATCACCCAGTTCTGGCGCTATGACATAGCAATGATTATGGGTACAATAACTAATCCCTCATTAATGTTGTGTCCACACTGCTCTGGCTCACATAGATAGGAAATCACTGTACCTTTGCCTGAAGCAAGAACTGAGAGCTGTCTATCTCTCATGTTTAAACAGCACCTACTCTCCATATTGAAAGCTTGTTATAGAAGTGAGAAATCCAGGACCTATTGACAGCAACTTAGTATCCCTAGGACAAAATAATAATGTTTTATGAGGGGGGGCTTTGGTGTAAGAGACTGATCTATGCCACATTGCTACTGGGGAAATCACAGCTGAGGTGATTCAGATCACGTTAGGTTGGTGTTTGCTAATTTGAGGGTTAGAAAGACAAATCCCCCCTGCACCCACAATCCACTGGGATGGAACCAAAGACTTTAATGGTTTAGAAGAAAATAACCATTTTCTCTCTAATTCTCCCTAAACCATTGATGAGGCCTTTTCATTCTTGCAAAATTTACTGTTGATTTGAATTACAAATGCAGATGCACATTGTAAATACGTACCCTACCAAAACATCCCCATGGCACTGAGTCGCTCTTTAAAGATTCATAAAGCATTTTCAGAACCCATCTCCCCATGTTTAAGTACTTCAACTCCCAAAAGAGATGGTAATGTATTGTTCCAAATATTCTCATTGCAAGCTTGTTAGGGAGTTAAAATTACAATCGTTGAAGCGTAAAGACCGTCTACAGTTACAGTCTTTCCAATTTGAGGCCTCAGCAAAAAAACAAAATAAAAACCTGAAACAACTTAGGCTCTGAAAAGGCTTGAATTAATGTTGCCAGCTCATGTAAGTCCAGTGAAGCACGATGGTAGAGCAGCCATGAATGGCAGTAAAGATAATACTAGCAGGCTGAAATGGCTCTTCAGAGGTCTTCATTCTCTCTTTGGTACGCGGCTGGATGATCCTTTTGGAGCCCTGTGTTGCTTTACAGACACTGACATACATGCACACACATACAGTAAAGCACACACACTGAGTCTGGCTGATCCAATATGGTGACCCTTTGTTATCTGCTCCTCGCCAGCTTTGTTTGCATGGATCATCTGGAAACTCCATTTGTTGTTGCCATTTTGGAGACACACTAAAGGGGTGAGTCAACAAACTCCAAATGCACATCCTGACCCACTGATGTTCTCTTCGAGTGAAAAGGGCTTCTGAACCATAAAATGAACAGATGGTGCGAAAGTTGGATTCTTAACACTGAAGGATCAATAACTGTCTGTTTCAAAACAGTGAACAGCTCTGAGAATGGAGCTGTGCAACTCTGGTAGTCGCTAGTGATCAGGAACTGGATCCACCTCTCTGTGGGGGCCAAGTGTTTTTGCTTTTTTTTTTGTGTGTGTAACAGTTGTGGATAGATACAAGAATCCACTTTTCATTAAAAAACAACCATTCGCCTACACACAGGCTGTCCAGGTGACTTTCTGGTGTTCCTAACAGTCTTTTCCTCCTGTTAACTTCAGACATTTGGTCATTCTTTTCATTTAATAGCTGCGGAGAGTAAATATGGTTCATTTAGGCGGCTAACCACCTAAAGCGATCTGACTTGGCAAGCAATCTACTAAAAGGGACTGTCTGTCTGTCTGTCTTGTATAACCAATTAGAGGTACGCTGTCAACATGAATTTGGACCACGAGCTCTCAAACTTTGTGCACAGGAAACCAAAAAATGAAATAGGTTTCTGGTGAAGAGTGCCCTAAATCTGCCTCTTCTGAGAGTTCTGCCATTTCTTGTATTGATATTAATCTTTAAATTAATTTTCTGGGAGAACTGAAAGACCTCTATCAGCACAAAGTCTCCACTTTTAGAGAGGATGTATATAGGCTTTGCATCGATCATGAATACTTGACGGACAGATTTAGGCTTGTAACACATTTTATTGTGACTGACCTGAGTCACAATGGTGACATTTCACAACAGAGGATAAATAAATAAGACCAGACATGGACCAGAAAGTTATCCCAAACGTAGACACACGTGTGCCCCAAAATAAAATAAGATTAAATAGAGTTTTCAACACTCAACCCCAACTTCAGTTCAAAGTGCCAACTCACTTATCTAAGCTCTTTCTGCCTTCCTTTATTAACTTTCTGCTACAAAAACTCACACTTTATATTATGTAAGCAAACTGAAAGAAGTGTTAGACCTTGAGCTGATGATAATAGATTACACAAATTATGAAAAGGCAAGCCTTTACAAACCCTCATGAAAATCAAGTACAGTATAAAGTAAAAATCATTTCATATACTGATATTATAATATACTGTATTTTTGAGTGATATTAAATGTATAGGACAAAATACACATATTATATGGAAATACTATTAGAATATTATTGGAGCATCAGTTAATGCTATAAGATACCACAAAGCAGGTTTACACCACTATAAACTAGCCCTATGAGTCCCTGTAGGAATACGATGATAACGTTTTTGTTGCAGATTTAACCTTATGTCATATTGTATTAACGCCACAGAAGCCCTGACCGTGTAACCAGGCTGTTTAATGTCCTGTCCTGCACAGACAGATCTCACTCTCTCCCTCCCTCTTGGCAGTGGTTCTTCCCGGCAGCACTCAGCATCTCTCCAGCAGCGGACTCAAGGACTCGTGCGACCACCCCGACGCGTAACAGAAGGCTCTCTCTCACAACACCGGACCGTTCAGCGCACAGGACAACTTTCGCTCGCATTATTACGCATGGCTCTGGCTTTGCGCAAAAGCGCGACTGTAACACCGTCTTGGAAGAAACTGATGGGATTTTAAGAAAATAAAAGACAGCAACAACAAGCTATATTTTTCCAAGAGATTAATCTCCTTGTAGTCAATAATGATCTCCACATACATAACAGGATATCCTCTTCTTGCCGTGTAACTGTACAGCTGTACGTGTAGGTCCGACGTGTTATCTGAAATTGTCATTTCACGTAGAGATGGATCTGTGGGGAGTTTATCTGTTTCATCTCATAACTTTGGGTAAGTAAAGACTTGTCTTTAAAAAAGAAATACATTTAGCAAATGTTGGAATTATCTGTCTTTAGCACGGAAAAAAGAGTCAAACTTGCTCCATTAGGAGTTTGATTTAAAAAATCTGATCAAACTAATCAAATAGAAGGAGTTCGTTTCTTCATTTAGCCTTTTGGGTTAGAGTGCCACGCTGCATATTCCAGATCATAATGTAAGACAACTTGCATTTTGTATCATTTAATTAATAATTTAAGAATGAATTTCCCGTCACAGATCAGCTGGCTTGTACAGCATTGTGTGTTGTGCTATGCAAAAAGCAGCTTTACGCATACGCGCACGTGCATAAATGTGTGCTTGTGTGCGTCTGAGCGCGTGTGTTTCTGTGTGTGTGCGCATGTAAAAACTGCACAACAGCGCTCCTTATTTTCCCCATGGGTCAGTGTGTGGATTATAGCTTTGACTTCCTGGTTATGCATATTTACTCACTGCAGATATCCCATGGCCACATTTAGGTATATTATCAATGTTTGCATCACACCATATTTATCATATATTAATCCTACACCAAATAATATCTGTCATTTTTACCTATGCATTCAAAGTTTTATTCAAGACTTGCTTTATTGTTTATTCTAGTAAACCCTCCAAAAGTGACCACCCTCAGCAGTACATCAGTCATTGCAGTGAGTGTCACTGAGCTACCTGCTCTCCATGTAATTGAACGCTGGAATATTGATTTTTTTGTGGCAACAATCCACTGTCTTAAGAGAGGAGAGCTGCCTGTTGTTGGCTCACAGTGTCTCTTTGTCACTATCCCCAAATGTGTCAATCTCAATCCTGCTGCCACATGCTAACTGTAGCTAATATCATTATACGCACTGATGGCCATGACACCAGAGATAATGATTCTCATTTTAATTGGCACCAGCTTTCCTGCTTAACAAAGGTATTATATCTTACCTCTTTATTCATTATTGATATCCCCTTTGTAGGTCTTCATTATAGATAATGAACTAAGGTGCCAGTAGGAAATGCTGAATGGAAAAGAATACGGTTTGCTTTATGAATCAGCTTTTCACTCTGTTTCATGGTCACACATTTATTTATTTATATATGATTTGGCAGTTAATGGATGATTAGAAACAGATGGAGACAGTGATGTACTCCAGCCATATGCCTGAAAACAACTCAAGTTTCTATACTTCTTTTTGCAAACCTGCATATTTTAATATATGTAATAACAAAGTATTGCTCTGCAGGATAAATTACTTCTAGATATCATACAGTTTTTTGTAATTCAGAGATGCTGATTCTAGCCTGTTTAGCCATCTGCCCAAATCAATTAGCCAAGACCAAACTGCAAAAGGTCATAAACTACAGGCTGTTTGGATGACTCAACCCATTTCTGTGGCTTTCTTTGCCATTTCTGTGACTTCCAAGGCTTCATATGGACAGAAAACTGACTGAGCTCACACATTATCCAGCTCCCCTAACTGCTCTGTACCTGCAAGACAACACAGAGAGATCTCAAAATCACCACAATTTCTCCAGAAAGAGCTCTTAAAGCAAACATCAGGAGCAGCATTTCTCAGCTGGGAATGGCGGCCATTAGGGTTTGGCATTGTTAGATGATGATGATGATGATTATTATTAGTTGCCAGTCTTTGTTGGATGAAATCATTTTTACAACAGTGACAAAATGTCTGTGTACTTATTGGTGCTCACTGTTTACCTTTCCAACATAGAGCCAGACCATGTTCAATTTTCGTTTTTCGCAAAAAAATGGCAGTAATGTCAGTTTTATTTATTTTAAGTATCAAAGACAGATGCCAAAATTATAGTACAGTAACATACTGTATGTGTATGTATAATTTTTCCATTCAAAATACTGACTTTTATGATTCAACATGAATGTCATAAGAATCTGAATACTTTAGTTGATCGACAGAAATATAGTTTTAGGAATATTTAGCATTTTTTTCTTGAAAAAAAAGGCTGTCTTTTTAAAAAAAATTTTAAAGGTAAATATTCACCATTTCTTGTTCTCAGTGTAACACGTGATGTAACAGTTTGCTGCTTTGTATTTTTAATATCATTGTGAACTGAATATCTTTTGATTTTGGACTGTTGGTCAAAATTTTTATTTTTCACTATTTTCTGACATTTTATCGACTGATATAAGTGAAAGAGTAATCGATAATGAAAATAATCTTTAGCTGCAGCTCTAGAATACACGAAGAATCATGTTCCATCAGTGTAAATCAACCAGTGTTTTTACACCAAGCGTGATTTATTAAAGCTTGCTTATATATATCAAACTGTTGGTCCGAGCTGAGGCATGAACCCTGAGCAGTGATGATGTTCAGTCAGGGTTGCAGGTCCTGAAGAAGACATTAATCTAGCAAAGGGTCAGTTTATGCATTCAGAGGAGTTGTGGAGAAAAATTAATCCTCAGGTAACTAGTTGACTGTCCAAGCTTTGATCTTATCTGCATGACAAATGTGCACTAGGGCTCACTCTGACAGATCCACACCGAGGCTCAAAATTATATAGAATTAATCACAATTGTGCAGTGTAAGTCTTTTGTTTAAACTTAGATAAGCAGTTTTCTGCAGTATTAACTTGAATTAGTAAAAAGGGCACCACAGTCACATCATGACCATTTCATATGAAGGTGCAAGTCCCAATAGTAGCACAAGGTGATTGCATTTAATATTAATGGGTCAAACTGAAAGCGTTGATGTCTAGTGGCACCCAAACTGGTTGTGATTGTATGAAAACCCACTTGCAGCTGACATGGACTGGCTTCAGATTTTTTTTTTACTGTGTAACCTCCTTCCTCAATCAGAGATGGTTTTTACCTGCAACAACCACCAGCTTCAGCCAACCATCATGCTATATTTTTTGATTTAATGGTTTTGACATTGTGGGATATGACCTGTGTCTTTAATGGAGACAGATACGAACTGCCAAGCATGCTATTACCTAGCATATTGGCTGGCCTCCTGTAGGGGATTTGTCATGAATCTCATTTGAAGCATGGCGAACATACAGCCCATCACATGCACATGACAGGTCAGTCATTCCACTCCCATAAAATGTTGGCATTGGTGGTGAGAGGCGATTGTGTAACCTTGATTATGGGAGTTTCATACTCACTGTTCGTCAAGGTTAAATACTTGGTCATCACTGTTCAGTTCCATACACATCACTACTAAACAATATTATACAGCACTGGAAATTCAATATACTCATTATTTTGCACAAACAGATTTTTTGAAGTCACTGAAGTTCATGCAACAACTGACTTTCTATAGTCATTTTAATTATTTTTGTGATTGAGGAAGAGCTAAATGTATGTCTGAGAGGTCTAGAAATCATGGTTTCATGGCACTTTTGTTTCACTGGCCCTTTGGTTTCCAAATGAGTTCCAAGACAGGAACTTTATTTATTTCTCAGGAACTCTCAGAGTATATAATTTGGTACTGATTGCAGGGATGATGTAGCCTGCTCATTGCCACCCACATCTCTAATTTGTTCAACAATTCAAATGAATGAAGTCAAACAAAATGGCAACTCAGTCTGATTATCAGGCTAGAGAAACTGCAATGCTCACTTGGTACTCTCTGCACGTTTTACAATTTCTAGCATAGAGAGTATTTTACTCAGTTTAACAAATAAATAAATAAATAAATAAAGTATACTCTGTGATTGTAATGTTATAGGTACAAGCAGTCAAATCAACAAACATGGAGAATAAACTTTCTAACTACTCTCTGTTGCCAGTTTATATCAATGAGGATAAACTCAATATTAGAAATACCTCTCAGTATAAGGCAGTACAATTCAATAACACCACAACAGCCTCCAAAATTACCATAAACAAAAACTGATTATAAACTTCATGAAAGTAGACTTCATTGCAGGGCTGTTGTATTAGACGGTGTACCCAGTAAACTGGCAACTGAGTGCATAAATGAATATTTACTCGCCAAATTGATTTCTGTCAGTTTTCCTAGTAATTAAGAATTTTGCAGTTCTTTCAAGAAAGTTCATCTGGAAATGAACAACTGCCTACAAAAGTTCAGCAGTTATGACTGTCACCTAATCACTGTTAGTATTTAATATTGTCTTGTGGTTATAATCCATGTTTACAAAGCTGAGCAGTTATAGACAAGTACTGACTTATCTTCAGTAACTGGGTTAATCTTGAGTTTGTGCTTCAGCATAAAAAGGAGTTTAAAGTGTGAATCTAAGTACTATTTAATGTAATGTAGTAAAACAGGTGAGGAAACAAAGGAAATATAATATGGATTTTTGCATAAATAATAGCTGGAGTCATGACTTAATGCATCTGTCCTAATGGTACCTTTACTGAACTTTTAAAATAACTCATTATTAGTCCTTAAGAGTCACTGTTGCATATCATGAGCCACATGGTCTACAGGAAATAAAACTCTGTATAGGATATGAGTTTTCCATCCAAACCCCATCAGTATATTTGAGTAACATTCACTCGCTGACAGAGCTGTAGGTTAAAAGCTTTAGAGACAGAATGGCTGTTAAACTTTTCCTGTGGGCTGCCTCTGTTCTCCAGCCACTGTCAGAGCCCTTAAAAATGTCTTTGTGTTTAATTAGTGAGGTTTAAAATCTGCTGTTGAGCTGGCACACATTGCCATTCATTTGATGTCAGTCAGTCTGATGGCTCTGACCTTTAATGGTGACAGTATTCAATTTCTTACATAATCATTTGCCTTTAATATGAAACTATAATAACTTCAAACAATATATAAAGTTTGGAGTAAAAGCTGCTCACAGTTGACTGAGGCAGGCAGTGACACTGTCGGAGCCTGCTGGGGGAGGGTTAAAACCAAAGACACAGCATTGATTAGGCGTGATGAATGTGGGTGAAAAATAAATGAGTCTGAGTTTAAAGCCCTAATCCATTATTATAGTCGAGTGCCTCCAGTTATATCACTGTTAACTCATTACTGAATGTGTTTACATTTGGAGATTTATGTGATTGAAGGCATTCTGTTAGGACAAAATGACCCAACAACAAGTAACGGGGAGACACAGAACATGACTCCTGTCTATCTTATATTTATATTCATGTTGTAAGAGGCTTAGTGCCAATAAAAATAGGATAAACTCCAAATTATAGAGTTATAGTAGATGGTAGAAGCTGTAAAAACCTTATTGTGTATCCATTCATTTTATCACATTTCCATCCTCATGTCCAGCTGTCTTCATGTTGGCAAATATTTTGAAAAATAACAAAATCTGTCAAGTTCCACTATTTATTATGTTATGTATCATTTAATTATGAAACTTTCCCCAGTATTTGGACATATTATAAGGAACTTAAAGCTACTGAAATCAATATTTTTATATTAACATTGGATCAAATTACTATGTGTGTGTGAAAGGTCTTGATTATAATCATGAACCCAACCTCTACACAGCATTTTGGTGTCTTTCAGCTCATGTCTTTTGTTTTTTCTGGCCTGCAACTTTTTTGTTTGGGGTTACTCTCACAGCTCTCATCAGCGTTGTTTCCAGACACAGCAGGCAGCTATTTTCAATGAAAACGCTCTAAAAACTAACTGTACGCTACCCAATGGTGGGCAGACAAAGTAAGCCACTAGCTGGTGAACATAGTAAAGCATTTAGCAGCTCAAGCGTCAGCAGTTAGCCAGAAACACGAAGGCTAATGTTGCCCCGTAACTGCTGGAGGTGTACATAAGCAGCTGTTTGCCAACAGTATCCTAGGTGATAATGTGTCAGTGTTTTGTTTACAGCTCATTTACATTGCCCCTTGTAGCACTGCTGTAAAATAAGTTAATGAAAGCACAAAAAAGCATGGCTCGAGGCGCAACTCTGAAGACTCTAATTTCCATAATACTATGGAAACCTATGGGCGACATCACTGATGCTACATCCATTTCTGCAGTAAACCTTCCCTAAACTTTACCTTTATCATATCATAAACTGTCCTAAACTATCAAGCTCCCAAATATCGAGGAAAATTGCAATAAATAGCTATTAAAAGAGTACTGCCCCAATTTAGCATCACACTTCTATAAAATTGTGGGACTCATGATGGACAGTTTTTACTTTTTTTTTTAAAAGGATCAAAATCGATGCAGCAGAAACAGACATTGGTGTCGTTTGGTGTGTAAGATTCTGCAATTAGTACCAGTGCACCCGTGCTAATAATGTGTGTATAATGATAATGTAAGCTACTGTGGATATATTAAATGGCAAATTGGGGTGTTTTGCCTTTCATTTACATTTTCCTCTTAATGTGTTTTAACATAAACACTCATATGCAGTGGCTGGTTTAGAGAAAAAATGTTACTTTGTTAGATTAAGTCAGGGTCATGCAACAGCAACCACTGACAAAGGTTTTGGCAAGAAAACCCCACTGTGGTTAAAGTTGGAGGAACAATCTGGCCCATGGTTAGATGTTTTGTTTTTGGAGACAAACCTGACACTTGGTGGTTATAAACTAATCTTCCCAACAGTACATTTTGTTTTGTTTGATTTGTTTTCTGTGAACTGCTGAACAAGCAGTTAGTTTCCCTTAGTCTACTAGTTCCATTATTGGATGAAATGTTGTGGGTTTAGGGAAACAATGCACACTGCTGACGGCTATAGAGAGATGATGCTGTTCAGTTCCTTGGAGATGTTTCAGGATGAACTCAATTTAACATCTGGGATGGACATGGAGAAGCTATACTATACATTCTCAACAACATGCAGTATCTGCTTTCACCTATCCCCCTTTCCTTTGGCTATCACAACATTACCCTCAATTATCATCTTTCGGCTCAGAGTCTGAGATCTCAGGTCTGATTCTCTGCTAAATGTAAGAAGATTTTTTGCATGGATTTTTTTCCGACTTCAGCTGGTCAACACCCCCATAAACCTGCCCCCCAATGGACACTACACATTATATTAACGTAAGCCTCCACATCTGCATCAATGCATTACATTAACGCACATCTCTTGGACTATTATCTTTGTACACTGCACACTGTGAACCTTTGCACACCCCCTAATATTAATATATTATATTGTTATATTAATATTTTGCACATCCTGCACAAACTGTGCAGCTCTTAATTTTCATAAGATATTTTGTACAGTTCTTTCTTATTTTATATATATATATA